>JADNRX010000265.1:0-76132 GCA_015501595.1 Hymenopellis radicata | reverse complement strand
AAGTGAGACTAGACCAAGGAAGTGCAACATGCTCCAAGGGACCACCAAGATACCTCCAAAATTCGAAGGACAGGCGCACTCGCTGATCTGAATACATCGACATTTACGTTCCACCTCCTCGTCATTGTCGCTTAGGGCGAGTGTACGAAGTGTCAAGAAGTGTTGCCAGAAAGGCACTGCAAGGACGACCGTGGAAGGTCTACCGTGAGATGCCTCCAACGAGGAATGCTGACTTCAAGACTGGAAGCACAGGATGGTCCATGACACTTTCCTCGCTCCCTAGATAAACTGTCATGGGAGGCCTCTAGACCGCTCAAGAAAGAGCCCACTTTGTATGTGCATTGCCGAACTCGTGATAAAGCCCACATGCTTGACAAATCGAGCAAGAGATATGTCCAGAGCTGTGGTGTATTGACTGCGAGCTCTCGCCAGCGATGACAGACCCGAGTCAAAAGCCAAGGTGCTCCATGCGGGTCAATCACGTCGGGATCTGCAACGCGGTAAGTTTTCGGGATGCAATGATGAAATATCTCGTGAGACAGTTCATTGGGGATGGAACGCATGGGGTGGAGGAGGAATTTGGTGTCTTCGAGCGCGACTGCGCGCGCTTGCCGTGCCGAGAGGAGATTCTCTAGCAATTCTCGTGTTTGGACGATCTTCGAGTCTAGGTCGTCGAGATTGGCACGCGTGTCTTCCGCAATGGTGCGAAAAGCGGAGAGCTCCGCGTCAAGTGGAGGATGGTTTTGACGTAGAAGTTCCATTACGCGCACTGTGCGCATCCCACCAGCTTCTTCGCCAGGCTGAAGTAAAATGCAGGAACAGTTGGCACAATATTTTGCATTCGTAGTATCCGCCATGCCTAGAATTCAATTTTAGTTTCTGTGCAATGCAAAGCTAGGGTCTTTCACCTCTTTTACCGTGTTCTACGAGAGTATGCTAGTCCTGCAGTGATCTTAGTCTCGCAGATGCCTCACATGTAATCGAAAGTAACTTACTTGAACTGGACGCGTTACCGGACTGCTGACTCCTGAGCACGCCGACGACAAAATCCCCTGTCAAGTTCGCCGCAACCTGTGGCGTGTCTCAGCTACGGATCATCATGCGAGGTGCTGTAATACCGAACAGGTGATACCTCTCAGCAGTCTGAATGAGCAGAACGGTCTCGATTCGAGATGATCGTCAGAGAGAAAGAGATGATCGATGAACGCCCACGTGCTACACCCAAAACGCCTATCGGACAGCGAAACGAACCAGGTGAGTAGGCACAGTTTGCGCCTCGTCTGACAGTGATATCCATCCGGAACTACTCATGCTTGCCAAGTATAAGTAGTATGTTCCCCTGCACTTTCTCACATTGAAGAACCGGAAGTATATCTTGTCGGAGGGCGACACAAAGAAACTCGGTCTGAGGGTAAACGACGTTTGGGAAGGCCCGGACAGGCTTTCTTCGCTTCTTCCTGCACCTCCATTCCCGCTTCAGGACTTTGTATTTGGATAGAATATGTTTCGCAGTATATATACGGCGTCGTTCTCTCCTCGGTCGGTCGTTTCTTTCCCTCCTGTGGTGTGCCTAGCTGAAGGCCAGCTCACCAGTCGTACAATCTCTCTCTGTGTTTCTACCCTTAAGCAATTTGAAGCGCCTGATAATATATCGCCAGGACCGGGTTGACGTTCGCTCGGACAATAAAGGTGAACTTCATAAGATTGTGAGAACTCCGCTTGTGCGCGAGAGGGTTAGTTAATGGGTTCGTTCGGTAACTCAACTTATGTCGAACGCTGGTCTTCCTTGCTTATCTTACACTTGTGCTAGCCGTTCGCAAGTTAGCTGGCAATTACTAGCCTTATCTGATAATCTTATCTATCCAGATGGAGCGACTGAGTGCGTCAAACAGCTCTCTTCTAGACGACCATGTCCGTCGAGAGAAGGATACCCGTGATCAGCAAGTCCTTTCATTTCCTGCTTTCACATCTTCATCTATCAGTTCACAAGTTGACACTGACCCGGGTGTTGATGATATCATCGCAATGCAAGTCCAGATTGAAACATCCACACTCTCTCGTCTAACCGCTTGCATCCACAGTCTCTTCGCTCTAGCCTCCCCCGAGCTCGAGATCCTGTCCATCAATGTTTCATTCGGTGAGAGCCCCCGTAAGTAGAACGGCGTACTAGTGTCTCATACATTGTAGGCAACACCGATATTCAATCATCGTAGTGAGTTTCAGCCACTGTAAACGCGTAGTATAACGCTACTGACGGACATATACAGCAAAAATATTCTTAAACTCTACGCTGCCCTCGAGACGCACTGCAATGACTACCCCGAGGACAGGCAACGATTTGCAAACTTTTCGTCATCGTCAAGACCTATTCTCGTCGCCGGGAGTGAACGGCCCTTAGAGGGAGACTTGCATAGCGCCCAATACTTTCATGGGAGGTGAAACAGTATCCATTCAATGCCTGATTACAAAGTCTAATGTAGTCGTTCAGAGACGGCCTTGGTGGGATTTCTGAACGCCACCCGGAAATACGCGCTACCAACTTGACGGATGATCACCCGTATCTTCGTCTATCAACAAAGTCCGCCTTGGAGACTTCTCTAGACCTCATCACAAAGTTCCCAGAGCGCAGTATAACGTATATCGCTCTAGGCCCTCTGACCAACCTCGCACTCCTTCTTCGGCACCATGGGGACCTTGTGCGGAACCGTATCGGCCGCGTCGTGTGCATGGGCGGGCGTTAGACGTCCCTGGAACACCAGCCCTGTCGCAGAATGTATGTATGCGCCGCCTTCTATATCACAATAGTAACTAACATTATACAACATAGTCAACTTCTTTCGCTGACCCATTTGCCGTCAAGGAACTGCTTATCCCCACGTCCTCGCACCTCGGACTGCCGCTCGAGCGCTTTCTCCTCTTGCCCCTCGACATCACGACCCCGCACGAGCTGCTTTCCCCGTGTACATAGAGCGCGTCGATGCAGCATTCCAGCAGCCGTCGACGGGCGCTGGGAAGAAGCCCATCACGCATTTCACGTCGTCATTTTTGGAACAAACGCGTGAGGTTATGCTTCAGTTTGGCAAGGACGCGATGGAGCTGCACGACATCGTCGCCGTGTGGTGCGCGATCGCGAATCCGCCGTGGCTTTCCCCGTCGCTCGCACCTGGGTGGGCGGCGAGCAGACGCGTGTTTGAGATAGAGAGGTGAGTAGGATAAGTCTCCTTTGCCGATTTCCCGTTTCTTATTCGGTCTACATAGGTATGGCGAGCTGACGCGCGGGATGTTGGTCATTGACCGACGGGAGGACGAGTCTGCGTACGCCCCTGGGGCCAACCGTGCAGAGGTCCAGGCTGCCCTGGATGAAAGCAAGGCTAAGCACGGTCCTTGGGAGTCGACCGCTATGCCCGCTGAGGTTGAAGTGGAAAGAAACGCGGATATTGGCAAGAAGGTTGGCGCGAGTGTTAATTGCGTGACGACGACGCCTGGTCCGACGGTTCTTCTCGAATTGTTGCTGCAGCGAGTCTGGGGAGTGTAAAGCACGACAGGAGCCCGTGTACCCTGCAGGTAGGTGGAACATGTGTGGCGTCTAAGCTTGTTGAGCGTTGAATTCAATTTCGACAGTTCATTCACTTATGTTTCCGGCCAATGAATCTGCTCAATTGCCCGATAGATCTAATGGCAATTTATTCTTTCAAGGCTGCACTCAAAGTGCCCCCAATCCGTCGCAGAACTCCTGCCACTGCGTTTTCCGCACATTCACACCCTCTTCAGCGCTCGAATGCAACTGACCGAAAGCGTGACCGAGGGCGAATCCGAGATCAAATTGGAATTCGATGATGATTACGATTTTGAATATGTATTTGACAGCCCGTGCCTCCCGTAAACAACATCTTTCATTCTGGACGTTGACTGCTATTCTGGGTGTAGGAACAGTTCGGACGGCCTTTTGGTCCCCGCATGTTTGAGACGGTACCGCCTCAAAATATCTCGGATTCTTCGGTGACGCCGTACCTGCGCATTCCCTGATGTTACTGTCTCCTGTGGTTATAACTTGTGGCACCGGGTTCATCGATCTCGCCGGAGGTTCTCTCCTACAAGACACTGGCGCTTTCGGTTACGTTCCGCCCCTTCCGTGTGGATGGAAATGTCAAAATGGTGAACGAATCGAATCTGATCATCAATATTGAATTAGAACCTTGGGAACCAGGAGGCCCTCTCGGGATTCTACTTAAAAGAGATGTCTCGTCTACTCCGACCGTGCCCCTTCCGAACGCACTCCTCCTCCACCACTATGACTCGCGGACGCAAGAAGGACATGACCATCCCCACGACCCGCGCGCTCACGCAACAACGCGACTACCGCGCGCGCCGGGCCCAGTACGTGTCTGACCTCGAAGAAAAGTGTCGCGCGCTCGAATCCGAGAACGACTCTCTCCGCCAAGAAGTGCGCACTCTGCGCATAAAGCTCCCCGCGACGACCGTGCACAACCCCGCTGTGGTGCGTTTCTCACTCTCAACTCCTCCCATCCATGTTAATAATCGCTCTCGCTCTCGCATCGGCAGGTTGAAACTTCTTCTCAGCTCATGCATGACCTGTCTGCCGTCACGGAGACTTTGTCGCGCTTCCAGCATCTCGTGTTCGCAGAGGCGAACACGTTCCCGCCGCCGATGCCGATGTTGCATCCGCCGCACAGAGGGGGACAGATGCCCTCGCCGGTGTCGTCGGCAGCGTCTCCTGCGTGCTCTGATAACCGCGCCACACATGCTGCGCCGAGATTTCCGAGAGATATCCTGTGTAGCGGGCACGACACGTCAATGAGGTGTGTGTGCAGTGTCAACTCCTTACTTATATAGGTTCTGATTCCCAGTGTCAAGTGTCGACGGCATGTCACCCTCGTACGACGACGATGATGATGGCCGTTCCGATGATAGTGGGGATCGGTCTGATTCGAGAAACTCTCAGTCAATACGAAGTCATCCGAGTATGGATCATCGAATACAGTAGACTCGCTAGTATTACGGACTTTTCACTCTTCCACTTCTGCTGTATTACCATTGTGTTCTCGCTTTGCTTTCTTTATGATTATGTCTACATTATAGTATTGCTATGTTATGTCTGTGGCTAATCAAGGTAGTAGGAAATTTCTTCGAATCAATGTGGCCATGGTGGCCGGGTGGTCTTTGTTGCCCTGAACAAGTTCCACACCACCTTCGGCTTTGGCGGGAGGCCGACGCCCTGGTCCTGCTCATTCACTGACATGGGGGAGGACGTAATGATTTGGAAAGGACCAAGAATCACCTCCACCTCAGTACGCGTGTTCCTCCAAGTATCAATAAAGGGGGGGGGGGGGGGGTGAGACGGATTTGCAGTGCAATTTGTAAACCAGAGCAGGATGTGAAGCTTTGAAGAAGTAAGGCTTGTTTCTAAGCATGGATTCGAAAAATGTCCGTCATATTGGCGGAGATTTCAGGAGCAGCGGAAATAAAGCAAGGCGAAGAATGTCAGGTTGGATGGGACAGGAGACAACGCGGTGGTCAGCGCTACCATAGACTCGACACCAGTCACTTCGCCAGTTCGGTCCGATCAGACCCCTGGCGAAGTCATCGAGTACTGGTGGACGTCTGGCCTCGAGACTAGCGCTACCACAGAAGGAGCAGACGTGGACTGAGTACATTTCCTAATAACAACAGCGGCGATGTTCCACCCGATACAGAGAGAGTCGACTCCCTCCGGATCGAGGTTGCATTCCTTTATCTACGACGTCAACGAAGGTGAGGATGTTCAAGGAGAAGCATCAGGAGAACCACAACCATATAGAGCCATATAGTACAACACCAAAGCCGACACGTTCATTAGTAGACAAATTGTATAGAATTTTGGTGTTGCCGCCGAGAACAAGGGAACGACGGACTTTGAAGGAAAGCCCTACCGCGATAGGAGCCGAGGACGAGGAGGTAGTAGGAGGTTGGGACTGTTTGGCGGAAGAGGATGAGTTGAGGGAGGATGCAGATAGATTCGAGAATGACGGAGAATGCCTAGAATACCTCAGAGGGGAATCAAGTTTGTACATTTGAAGACATGAGAATGTAGAAGAGACACACTTCACCGCCGAAGCGACTGAAGATCATGCCCCACCCGAACGCGAAGCCTATGACAGGCGGGGCGATGATCATGGATCCAGCCACCGAGTACACAGTCATGCCATATGCCTTGTGGCTTTCGTAGTGATATTGTGCGCTAAACACAAGCCTGAAACTGGTGAGACGACAGGAAGCGGATAGAAAGTGGGAACATGCCTACAGCGCTCTTGTTGCGTTGGATGGCCCAGATAAGGATACATTTTGAAGAGATGTGGGCGAGGTCACCAGTAAGGCGAAAGAAAGATGTTCATGAGAGTCAGGACGAGACCATGCAGTGAGTGTAACGTGTTATGCTCTGAATGGTATCCACACTGTTATTTCTCGCTTTGCTTTCTTTATGATTATGTCTACATTATTGCTCATATGTTATGTCTGTGGCTAATCAAGACTTGCAATGTCTGCCACCCAGTAGTGCTCAAGTGCAGGTCAGCCTTGAATGATAGCTCGAGGGGTCTGCTTCGGATGATAGCTTGAGCGTCCCATTGGGATCAACCTCGGTATTAAGAGCTTGAGTTCCCATTGGGGTCAGCCCATCGAGTGCGCGAAGGGTTTGTCTCGACATACTTTAAAGATTCAGCTGAGCATTGAAGTCCGAGTGCGTGTTGATTTCGAACAGGCGGTGAAGCCCGAGTGCATATTGATTCAAGAGGCAGTAAGCCGGCACCGGAGAAAGGATATATGAATGAATGTGGAACATGCCAGGACTGAGTTTTGCCGGTAAATGCAGAAGAAGAAGAGCAGATAACTAGACTGTATTTGTTGAGGGAAAGAAATCAGAGGATGAGGGGTTGATGAACAACGCACCGATCGCCCGTGGTAATATTTGGGTTGGTGGATTCGCCAGAAAATACTGAATACTTGGGTACAGTATCTTATAATTAGGTTTGACACGCTAGCGCTCTGGTACAAGGGTACATGTATCTCTGCTTAGCATAACACGAGTTTTGTAGCCGATAACTACCATGAAAGCGATGGTAGTAAGTACGATAAACATTAAATTCTTCAAGTCGGATATCAAAATGGGCGGTGAAGGAGATTGCCGGGAACTATACAGTAGTCACAGTGGCTGAATAGGTGACCGTGATGCGGGAGCACCTGCCATATCGAGTACGCTGTGCAGCACCGACCACGACAAGGACGAAAAATGACTGACCAATTGCGGTTTCTTGGATCTTTGGAGGGGCACAAGGGATGGGTGACCGCTATCGCGACCTCGCAGGAGAACCCCGACATGATACTCACCGCTTCCCGAGGTATAATCGCGACTTTTAATTTTTGGTCGGGCCAAGCTAAAGTGGATTACAGACAAGACGATCATCGTATGGCAGCTCACGCGCGACGAGGGCTCCTACGGCTACCCAAAACGAATCCTGCACGGCCACAACCACTTTGTCTCGGACGTTGTCATCTCGTCTGATGGCCAGTTCGCGCTTTCCTCATCGTGGGATCACACACTGCGCCTCTGGGACCTCAACACTGGCGCCACGACCCGCCGCTTTGTCGGCCACACCTCCGATGTTTTGTCCGTCAGCTTTAGCGCCGACAACAGGCAGATCGTCTCTGGCTCGCGCGACAAGTCTATCAAACTCTGGAATACTCTTGGAGAGTGTAAATATGATATTAAAGATGAGGGACACAGCGAGTGGTGGGTACTAGCTCACCTCCGTTGTCGCGCCATCTAATGCTATGCAGGGTGTCGTGTGTACGCTTCTCGCCCAATGTCTCCAACCCCGTCATTGTCTCGTGTGGATGGGACCGTGTTGTCAAGGTATACCCCCATTCCATCCATCCCTTGGCTATGATGCTATATCTTTATATTTGCTACTTCAGAGGACACTCGTCCAATGAGACTATTTTTCCACCAAGATCTCTGAGCCTCTTCCGTGTTTTCCTTTCCTTTCGCTGACAACACTTTCCAGGTCTGGGAACTGTCCAAGTTCAAGCTCAAGACCAACCACTATGGACACACTGGCTACATCAACACCGTCTCCGTCTCCCCCGATGGCTCACTCGCTGCCTCGGGTGGAAAGGACGGTATCACCATGCTCTGGGACCTGAACGAGGGCAAGCACCTCTACTCCCTCGAGGCCGGCGACATTGTCAACGCCCTCGTCTTCTCTCCCAACCGATACTGGCTGTGCGCTGCCACCGCCAGCTGCGTCAAAATCTTCGACCTCGAGAGCAAGTATGTACCCGCGAGCTTTTCCGAGTTTCCTCGCTAACCCGATCTTTCCCAGGTCAATCGTCGACGAGCTCAAGCCCGCGTACACTGAAGTCCAGGATGAGGGTCGGCAACCCGAGTGTGTGTCCATCGCCTGGTCTGCGGATGGTCAGACTCTGTTTGCTGGGTTCACCGACAACCAGCTGCGTGTCTGGACTGTCACCTCATAAGGGTGTATGTTTTTGTTGTTGTAGTGCAGAAAATGTAAAACATTGCTTTGCACCATGCGTGAACACTTACTTCTCGGTAGCCAGAGCTTTAGCAAAGCACTTGAGGCAGGAATGATTCAGCCCGCCATCAGTTAAAAAGTAGGACCTTCCTTCAAAGTTTGTCGTTTGCCTTGACGTGTCTTTACATGAGCTTACTCTCCGACCTCTCTTCGCTTCTCCCTAAATAATCTTTGATCGATAGTAGAGTCTAAAAAACTTATTTGAATCTCGCCAGAGGCGTCCTAAACTGAGTCAGTCATCTCCGACGCCATGGATAGTACCAACCCATCGAGTGCTTCAAGACCAGACAACCCAAAATGGACATCTCAAGTCGCCAACCGCCGCTGCGCGACTTGAACCCACAGCACAAGTAACACCAAAACATCTGGCTTTTTCTCTGCCATCTAGCATACTATAGACTCATCAGCTGCTAGGCCACCAATGCGTCCCACAACCATATGCATCCACGTCCTGCCTCTTGAATCTTGACATATTCAATTCAGAAGGCAGAGCCGTATTGATGAGGCTCTATATCCGTTCCCATCCCCACATTCAAAAAATCGTGTGAACTTGGTGGAATATTCAATTCAGAAGCTGCTAAGCCACCAAAGAGCCATACATACATTCATCGCAACCGTGACCCTTCAACACACGAATGCAGAAGCCATCCACACCGTGAACACAGCAAAATTGAAACAACGGCCGCTCGTATCAGACAGCGAACCCCACTGAGCCGCACTATCTGCCTGTACCTCGGGAGGATGGGAACCGGAATGCAAGATATCCAACTTGAAAATGTCAGCATCGTTTCCCGACACGTCAAAAAATCACAGCCTGTGGACTCATTCAGCAGACACTGAAAGCCGCTAAGCTACAATGCCTCCATGGCAGGCAGGACAAGATCCTCAACAGAAACATGCGAAAGCCAGAACCCCAAGAACCCAAAAAAGGGCAACGTCCTGGGCTTTCATCTATTGTCATTCAGAAGCCGCTGAGCCACTGGAGACCCTTCCCATGTCACGGTACGAAGGTTAAGACTATGCTTCCGTCCCTACACCAGTACAGCGGCAGCGGCCAAAAGAATGCGCTTCTCATGCTCGTTGAAGACAGAACACAATCTTGAGATTGAGCCTTGCACTGTAGAAAAATGACCACCCTCATCAAGAACAAAAACCCTACTGCTCTTTCGACATGTACAAGACACCGCCTCGCCGAACAAGGAAAGCTAGAGACATTCCTACCTCCCCCCGGCTCCCCAGGGCCCAAAAATGGCATTCACCTTCACATGAGATATCATTCAGAAGCCGCTGAGCTACTGGAGACCGTCCAAAACGGGCGCTTGACTCTCTGTGCGAAGAAGACTCGACGCAGGCCAACACAAAAAAATTCGGCTCAGCGATTGAAGCACGCAAAGAAGCTGTGGAAGCCGCTTAGCCACCGAAGCCTCAGAGCAGCGGACCTCTCATTCCTCTAGGACTCGAGGCTCCGAGACAGAAAGAAAAGACCTTCGAGAAAGTGTTATTCAAATCTGAAGCTGTGCCCGACCGTGAGCCAGAAGTCCTTCATGTTGTTCCAAGACCATCCGTCGTCACCTGTAATCTACACCCAACTGTTCCAGAGGTCGATAGATTCCGTGTTAAAAGATCTAGGCGAAAAGGGATTATTAACATTATTGACGCGGATAGCGTAAAGGACGTTTACTCACTGACAACACTACTTACTTCCCCCAAGTCCAAATCCTCAAGTGTCCGATTACATATTGTATCCTTCCAAAGGTACAGTCGTGTAGTTCCAATCCACAGAAGTTCCGGTCAGCCTCAGGAGGGAAACACCCAAGAACGTTAACGACGCGATAGTCGCAATGATATTTTCATTGCTACGAACGTCCGTTCAAAGGCACGAGATTCATAATCGCGTCGCACCTTCCTCCCGCCTCAATGGCAAGAACCTTGACATCCGGATTCTCCCATAGACAAGCTGCTAACACACAGCCGGCAGTTCCCCCGTTCAACAAACATTAAATGTTCGGTCACAGTAAACAAACGTACCACCAACGACAATAAAGTCGTACTCAAGGTCTGCAGGCGAGAAGATGAGCTTGCCCGAGGCAAGGGCCGCCGCTAGACCGATGAAAAGAACGTGTCGCCACATCCATGGGTGACTGTGGTGGTTGGGAACAAGTACCGTATGTGGAGTGCGCCAGGAGGAACAGGACCTGAGATTTGCGTGGGATTCTTGTGGGCGGCGAATAACATTAACTTGGTTAAGGAACGATTTCATCGGGATTTGTCGATGAAAAAGCAGGGAGAAGCAGGGTCGGGAGAAGCTGGTCTTTAACAAGGCAAGTCATAGTGATGTAAGGAACAGTGTGTCGTCCATACTGGCACACAGAGACAATACTCCAAGCCCGGAAGGAATAATTACCACACGACGAGCATTCCCGAGGACGTCTCTTCGAAAAGCGTAGCGTGATTTCAGATTTTGCGCCACTAGTCCCAACCTTCAACAACCGCCCCATCTCCGCGTCAGATCATCTCCATCACCCTTCCTCGTCACTCGATTTTACACGGAGGGTTGTTGCGTCCCGGTTGACTACTAGATCCCCAACTAGATCATAAAACATATCTCTATCCACTCTCAAAAGACGAGGAAATTCATCCTATCCAGACTACATTCAGACAGATGCACACAAAAGTTTAGTAAAACCTTACCTCGACTACCGAAGGACACAACTTTGACAGCTCCTGGCAAACTCTCCGAAGCGATACAGCCAGCTCGCTACCCTTACCTATATATATATATATTCGCGTTGAGAGACTAGACAAACACGAACGACGCTCCTTACCATCTTCCTTCACTGCAACGAAGCAACGAGCCACAGCATTCAAGATGGCACCCCTCCAATACGAAATCCGCGGCGCACATTCCTCCATGACCACCAGCAGAGCGTCTATCGATCTGAGCTGCATCTCAGCGTCCGCAGGATTCTGCTGCAGAGGGTGAAGAAGCTGATACATAAGCGCCTATCCCACAACTTGGTTTTAGCATAGCGAATACGCGATGGAGGGAAGACAAGAAGACCTTTAAAAATCGCGCGGCCCCAATTCCCAGCTGGCGAACAACAGGAGGTAACGCCTCTACGGTAGCAAGGATAACGGGCGCAATGGCGGACCCGTAGAACCATACGGATCCGATAATATGTTCGCCGAGCAGAACGCTAAGCCTGTCGAATTGCTCCGGGCTCCCTACGTCTGTTGTCTTCGTTGTCAGAGTCAACCAAGCCGCTATCGATGCCCGCAACAAATCAGGGGATTCAGAATCGCGTATAAGCCCCATGCATGTCGATAACGACTAAAGGGGCATATATAAGTAATGTCGCAGCTCGGCATGCCTCTAAACGTACTTGAATGAGAAGCGAGTCAAGCCCAGTGCGTTTGAGAAGCTGAGCGGGCACGTTGTTCAGCATCACAGAGACAATCTGTACGCCCCGCAGCTTGTAGGAGCCCTGGTAATCATCGAGCAGTGTCATGACCGGAGGTATGATGAGATGCCAGACACCTTCATACTCGCTGGCCTATACAAACAAACGTGAGAGTGACATCGGAGAGCGGGCACATATACACGTTACCTTGAGGTTCCGCACAACATACAGTACAATCTCCGCGGTCCCAGGATGCTCCTTCCAAGTCTGCCCTTCAAAGAAATCCTGCGTATTCATCGGGCCCCCAGCCGGACGCGCTAATCGTCGACCCGTCGATAGATTCAGGTGCGGATGCGGTGCAGAGACAAACAGAGGCTTCACGTTGTGGATCAGAATATGCTCCAAGAGCTGGGCATCTGGTTCGGGCATCTGATGCAGTATGTCTGCGCAAAATTGAACAGGAAGAACAAGGCAACAGTGGGATCACACGCACCTGTAGAGACGATTTTCGACTCGGAAGTGACCCAAGTGTCGGCGGCAGTGAAAGGCGCCACAGCCGATACCACATCGGCGTGCTCTTCCATTGATAACAAGTTTTCCTTCTCGTCCAGTAAGCTCTTCACTTCGGACAACACACGAGACGCGTTGTATTTCCATATTTCCAGTTGCGAGATGACTTCAGGCTCAGATACTGCTTCATAACGCGCGAAAGCAGAGGGTATGGTAAGACGTGATAGTAAAAGGGAAAGCGACGACATGATCGAGTGACATCCGAAAGCAAAGGCTGTCACGCACGATGACGGGCATGATGTACAGAATTAATTGAAAGGCTTGCTTGAAGAATCACAGTTACGGTACGTATAGATGATAGTATTAAGATGAGAGCAAACCCAACGGACTACAATCTAGTACTCCCTCCTATGCTTGTCCATCCCAGTTAAATCTCGCCCAATCTCTACCTACATACGAAAAAGGCCACATACATATTTCAGACGGCGCCACGAATCTCAATCTCCCTCATCGCTCAACAACCGCTTAACAACCACCCTCATCTGCGCGTCAGCACATCTCAACCTCCACAAACACCCTTCCTCATCACTCGCCTTCACACGGAGCGCTGCGCAATCCTTCTTGTTTGAAGACTGCACAAGGACCTTGACCTCGCCTAGCCATCAATCAATATCACCACTCAAACGAACAAAAACAAAAGACGTACCTATAAACGGCGCCTCCTCCGGCGGAACAACGACCACCTCAGCGTCCTGCAAGCCCTTGAGCCGCTCCACTAGAGCGTCCAGCGATCCTTCGAACCACCCCCTAGAGGATGTAGCTTGTTCCAACGAGTTCCACACCGTTTCAAAATTCTCCGGCACAGGCTTCTTACTCTGGAACAAATCCAAATCGTCGACCAAAGGTGGGTCAGTGAGGAATGGAGTATCGAACGCTATCAAGTCTGGTCTCGACAGCTAAAAACAATTGAGAACAGGTAACAAGCGGTGTTTCAGCCCTCTTACCGGACTTTGTCCTGGTTCCTTCGTTGGTGGCGGCGGGGACTATTATAAGTGTAAACTTTGTGTCATGCCCTTTAGCAGCAAACCACAAACCAAAGACAGTGCTTCCAATTCCTGCGTAGCAAGAGTCAGCTCCCCAGGGGTCATCGTCCGCGAGAGCACGGAGTCAAGACTATCAGTCTCACTCCTCGCCACCGATGCCCGCCTCCGCGGTCGAGGTCGAGGTTTGGGAATGGTGGGCGCGTCATACGCCGCGTAACGCAACTTGCTGGCAGACAAGGAAGGCGACGATGACGGCGACATTGTCGCGCCTCTGCGCGCGCCACCAGATCCAGAAGATGTCGTGCCTTCGGTTCCAACATTCGTCAGAGCTTCGACGACATGGGGGAGCTGCCGTAATTCTCGTGAGCATAAAGATGACGGCGCTATTATATTTAAGAGTGCGTACCGTATACGACTTGGCCGAGCGCAGCGTCCTGAGAAGGAGCTCCTTGTCGGACGAAATATTGAGAAATTGGTCACATCGCTAAACAAAATAAGCTAAGCTAGAAGCTTAGAAGATGCAGACATACCTTGCGAATGTAACTCTTCGAAAGGCCAGACAGATGCGACACCACAGTCCTCACATCGTCCGATACGTGGTCGCACTCTGCAGATACCCGTAACATCGTGATAAGGCAGACGTCCTGCAATGAGACTATGCAAGCATCAAAAAACAGGAGCCGAATATTCAACGACAATGAGCTTACCAGAAAGGCTAAGAAGTCTCGACGACAGCCCATTCAGAATGTCCTCCGGCGGAAAAGAGAGTGCACCACAATACTCGCACGCCAGAGCAGCGATAACCACCATCAACGTCGGACCGACATCGTTGCCTTCAAGCAAGTACCCCAGGAAGATGGTTGCCGAGGCTATCTTGAACATAGACGTATCTATACACACATCGGCTACGGGATCAAAAGCTGAATAATGAACAACGCACTATCGCGGACGCAAGTCAAGATTTTCTCAACCGCAACATCCAACAAGCGACCTGATTCCGGTGCGGGTGGCTCCAGCTTCTTGAACAGGTCTATAACTTGGCGCGCGTAACCTTCCCCATCCTCGGTGTACTGAAGCTCCAGGACCTCAAGCAAGCGGCACGTGTACTCGACTTTGTTGTCGAATGCAAGTCCATCAGGTATATTCTCCACAGACTGCGCGTAATACGTGGAAACAATGGTCCGGTCAATCTTGTTAAGAATGGTAACCGCCTGATCCACATTGAGCGACCATTCAAGTAAAGAAGTGAAATAGTGATACCTTGCGGCGTATAAGGGAGTCGGCTGAATCCAGAAAACGCATAAAACGCCCTACTTCCTGTTCCTCAAGGACTGTAGGCACTTCGGGTGTTGTACCGGCCCACCATTTGGGATCGACACAATCAATACACGCGAGGAAAAGGTATTGTTCATCTGGATCCTCGGAGAACAGAATCTCCCTGATGTCTGTAACCAATGCGCGTCTGGAGGTTGATGATACTGTTAAGAAACTCTCGCTTCGCATTGACGAAATAAGGAGATAGGCAGCCAGTAATATTGCTAAGGATTGCATCAGCGGGTGTGAGACGGACGTCATTAGAGGGCACTGACGATAGTCCTTGTGAGCTGCTGCTGTTCGTATAAGTCTGACGACGATATGAAGATGGTCGTCTCTTAACCTTAATGAACGTCAAGGAAAGACAGACAAAGTCTAGAGATGAGTGTACCCAATGATTTGTATTGCACGCATGCCGACCAGGAGCCAGTATCTGGACCGATGATGCGGGCTAGAAGCAAAAAGCTCATTTACATGCTTGTATAATTCATCACTCTGCCTTGAGATAAGTTCGATGGGCTATGGAATACGCGAACAACACAAACCTTGCCGAACGCCGTGGAAGCCATCAGCGCCGCAGCTGATATCGATGCGTCCGGGTCCTTCAGTCGTCGAAACAGCGTATGCGCTAATGTTTGCATTATACCTTTGTCGTGACGTGATAGCGCTCTAAACGCTAGTAAGACGCGACGGCGAACGTGAGGTCTACCGTGCGCAATTAGTGATTAGGAAGGATTCCTCGTAAGTACACATACTGACGAGTTATGCCCGAGCAAGTCGTGGAGGCGAGGTTGAACTGCAGGTATCATATCGTCTGTTGACGAGGATATAAGGTTGTCCAATGCTAGGCATATTCGCGCTGTTTCAAGACTCTCCAGATCCTATAGATACCGTAAAAGGCATAATCAGTATTCTGCGCTATTTACACACCTTGCGTAATGTGTTCACAAGCATTAGTTGCAGTTCATGATTTGAAGGCATGATTTCGGTGCAAAAGAGATAACCTTTGGGAGGTTAGAAACAGCACATTCACCATATAAACGGCCCACCTAACCTCTTGTCTCGAACATTGGCTCCCGCCTCAGCCAAGTTGAGCGCATGAGGAATAGCAAAGTGAAACGTGTCGTTCTCGAATACGTTGGACGTAACAGCACTATGGCAGTACAACAGTATTATAAGCAGCTCTTTACATCGTTTCTAAAGACATTAAACGATTAGATTAAAGTTGTAGATCACGCAAACTCACTAGAGAAAGCCCGGGGTCACTGATCTGTCCTCTGACAGCCTCCACTTCTAGAAGAATGTGCTGATCTGCAGCGCTAGCGGAATGTTCTGTTTCGACTTTGCGTACAAGGGCGTAATGCTGTCTGCTCGATGAGCCCGAAGACCTGTAGGGTACGTCCATGAGGGAAGGAGGAAAGGCGGCTCTTTCCAAATTAGTCGATTGATCGCTCGAGTCCATGTGACCGGAAGTCTCCAGAGTCCAAACGCCGTTTGAAACGCCCTCGCGTTTGTCCAAGCTTGAAGCTTGAAGCTTGACCAGTGACCCCCCACCCACGACCACCACTAGTTGGCGCGAACGATTACAGTTCTGGACTCCCCTTGTGGCGGTCATGGTGGTTCAAGTTCGCCGCGGCAAGCCTAACTTGCGGTTATTCCGTTCCAGTCTCTGCATACATTGATCGAGTTCCACGAGGTCGTAGAGATTGGTTCGAGTCTACGGCAAGCATGAAACGACTCGGATATGTAAGTCCTACGCGTTTCTTTTCCAGACACCATGTTGCTCCAAGCCTCCAATGTTTACGCTGAAGCTTGAAGGCTAGAGCTGACGATAGGACGACTTGTATAGCGCTCTATTGTTTTTGCTATCTTATTCTTGCGTTTGCAGTGCCTAGCCTATCGTCGTTCCAAGCTTTCTCAGTTCCTGTGGATGATTCCTTATGCATGTAGTCTTATCAGTCAATTGCAATTTTTGAATAGATAAGTAACTGACGTAGTTCTCTTCTTCACAGATTTATAGGCCAAGGCCCAAGACCACTTTTCCCGCGACTTGTACCATGACTTCGTCCAAGGCTTCCAACATGCCCAAGAGACTGGGTTCCCTTCTCGTACTCGGAGCGGCTCTTCCAGGAGTACTGTCGACCGGCATCATTTCTACTACATTGTCCTCTACGATTTTTACTGTGGGCGATTTGACATACCTCACGCCCGCGCGCGCCGTCGATATCACGCCCTTGACGACCCTTTATACCAACGAGTCGATCATCACTTCCAGCACCATCATCGACACGTTGAATCAATACGCGTCAATTGATGATGTCTGGACTTGGGACTTCATATACTCCCCCGGCTCCGCGCTCTCCATCACGTATAACGGAGCGGGCACTTCAGTTCTGGACTCTTCGGCGCACAAATGGCTGAAGGACAATTCTGTCGCGTTATGTCAGGACTCCAAGCTCAATGGGAGTGAAACGGTACTAGCACCTGGACCGTATGTCCTCTCTTCGTCGGGAGAAGTTGCCAAGGTTTACCGTCTATATCGTGACAATTACGAAGCCTTTCTCTTCGGTTGCATTTCAGACGAGAGTGCGCCTTCTGCATTCCAAATGGCCGATACATACATCCCAGGCAACCAAGACTATCTCATACCGGTACCATCCCGCCTCTATTCATTATTGGACACCCGTCCGCTCGCAGGAAAGCGTTTCGCCTTGAAGGATATATACGACGCGAAGGGTCTTCAAACTGGCGGTGGGTCTCGTGCGTACGAAGAAGTCTACCCACCCGCGACGAAGAACGGGCCGGCACTTCAGAAGCTGCTCGATCTGGGTGCAGTGCCGGTTGGCAAGTCGAAGACATCGCAGTTTGCGCATGGTGCAGACCCATGGCAGTTCATTGACATTCAATATCCGTGGAATCCCCGCGGTGATGGATACTTGACTGCTGCGAGTTCGAGCTCTGGTTCGGCGTGCGCGATTGCGGGATACGAATGGATTGACTTTGCGTTGGGGAGCGATACGAGAGGAAGTGTTAGAAAACCGGCCTCTATTGTAGGAGTTTATGGGATACGGCCATCTTGGGGAAGCCTTGACACCACGGGTGTTATTCCACTCGCATCTGAATTGGACACCCTGGGACTTTTTGCCCGTGATCCCAACTTGTTCCACGAGATCTCTAATCTTTGGTTCGTCCTTCACAGCCTGTCATGCAATAATACTCAATTGTATATTTTAGGTATGCCGACGCGCCAACCTCAGCAAACTCGAGTTATACTCGATACCCTTCAAAGCTCATCGTCCCCACTGATTATTTCCCTGTTCAAAATGATGCCGCACAGGCGATATATGACGACTTCATCGACTTTCTGGCCACCGAGTTTAACATTTCATCCGTTTCCATGAATATCTCCGCCATCCTTCGCACGTCCGATGTTCCCGAGATAGCCAACTTTACCGCCTTCCAGCTTAATTCCAACAAACTCGCCGAGTACTATTCGTGGCAAAACGTTGGCAAGCCGCTCGCAGAGATCTGGAATACGACGTATGGCGGATACCCAGCATTTGATCCGAACCCCAGAAACGCCTATGTTCGGGCACGGGCTATGAGCGAAGAAGATTATGAGGATGCTGTGGCGATCAAGCAGGAATTTGGCCGCTTCTTCACGGAGAATATCCTCACCTCGGATGAAGAGAGCTGTTCCAACGCGATCATGATCTACGACATTGGCACGGGTGGTCTCCCATCGTACCGCGAAGAGGATCTGAACGCGCTGGAGGGTGCCACTACCGTCAGTATCACCGTGCCGAACGGCGGTCTGGCGAACAACTACTTGGCGTCGACGGCTGGGTGTCCCGATTTAACTGTACCGCTCGGGCAAGTCGAGTATGAGAGCTACATCTCTTTACAGACGGAAAAGCTGCCGGTGTCAGTGCAGCTCGTGGCATACCGTGGGTGTGAGGGTATGCTCTTAGATCTTATCAAGGACATGGCAGAGAAGGGTTATCTGGTGACGACGAAAACTGGTACCGCCGCTTATTGAGACTCGAAGCAGTGGGGCATCGTTTGACTGTAATCTAAGTCTTCCTCGTTTTTCCCCGCCACGACCCTATTCTTTGATTGACAAATCGAGTTGAAAGTTCGCGTTGGCTTGTCTACGCGTGAAGGTTGGTGCTTTCTACCGCGCTGCAGACCCCTTTAGTCGCGAAGCTCCAAGCGTTTGTTCTCGTGATCATGGAACGCGTTACGGTTTGTCCCGGTCCGGCGGTCCTGGGTTCAGGAACCACGTCAACTTTGTGATGTACATGCGAGATCTCCCTTGCCTCGTCACTATATAAGCAGAGGCAAGAACTGATATGTGCGATTCTTTCCGGGTTCATGCTGCTCCGACTACCCGTTGAGCTTTTGAACTTGATTTCCAGGCAGGTTAGGGGTTCTATTCTCTTGTATGTCCTTACTCAGTGATTGTTGACAGCTCAAACCCTCCGACTTGAAGAGATTGCGGCAGGTCTGCAGGGCGCTTTCATTTCTCACTTCCCCACTGGTGTTCCGGCGATTGGTACTGGACATTGACAGCGATCGTTTGGGTCTTATCCTCGCCTTGTTAGACGACATCGCCTCCGGCAAGAGCAACGTCGGAATACACATCCAATGTCTGGAAATAAACTCCTTCAATCCACCCCCGTATAAATCCCTCCAGCTGTGGCAACGGATTACCAAGAAACATGCTCTTGCGTGTCGAATGGTCGAGGATCAGTTCATCTCGGCCATCCCTCACTTTGTATCCGTGAAATCGCTTTCGTACGTGGTGCCTTTCTCCAGTGACCAACTCACGATAGTAATATTGCCATGTATCAGCCTGAATATAAGCAATATGCAGTTTACCGAAATCGCTTCGGAGGATATTATCATGCGCCTCCTCAGCGCCTTGCCCAAATTATCCCACCTCTTCTTGAATGTGCCCAACGACATTGACGTGAAGATTCCCGAATCTCTTTCGCGATACTTCAATAATCTATCGGGATTGCACTTCTCGGGGGCACATCACTCCACTGTGATACGCTCAAGTCCATCGTCGCCCATTCTCCAAACCTCATCACGCTCAGCATCGACGGTTCGCCGAAGTTATCCGTGGACGGCGATAGGTTCGTCTCCATCGCTAAATTGGTGTCGGCGGTCCCGGTCGGCGTTTCCCTTCCCTTACAGACGCTCACTCTCGGGACCATCTCCTTCGATTCCTCCATTGACTGCCATCTCCAATCCCTCACCACCCTCAACATCACCCCCGACTTCCTCGATGTCCCGCCACACTTTTGGAACACGCTCCAATCCAGCAGGGTGAAGTTGCAGAACCTCACTGTTCACCAAGGCGATGCTCCGCTTCTCGGATATCTGCGATCGTATTCCGGGTTGGTGTCGTTGTCCTTTGACTTGTGTGGGTTTCGGCACAACGACCGCAGGGACTCGGATGCGATGGCAGATGTCATGTACCGCGCCGTCCTTCCCATGCATACGGAGAGTTTGAAGGTCCTTCATATTAGAACGCCATATGAGGGTAAATGGACTCTCGGGCGGTCGCAATTAGATGGTATCCTCACGTGTCGCTGTCTGACGTCGCTCATTATTGGTGTTGGATTATCGGAAGTTGAAGCCCCCGAGGAATTCAATATCATTGTACGTGTTCCCCGTTCATTTGTGATTTACTCTTATCTGATGGTTTCGTCGTATCTTTAAGAACCGCCTTTTGACTGCAATCGATCACAATATCCTGCCTGACATTCGTGTGGCGAGGCTCTTCCTGGCGTACCCGACGAGTGCCCGCGCGATGGGCGATTCCGTCTTACTTATGCACTCGGCTCATGGTGTGCGTGGAGGTGCTCTCTTGAATGCACTCGTGAAGAAGTATACTTGTGCGCGGCCCAGCTCAGCATTGGTTGATCTAAAGCTATCCACCGGCCACCTACACGTGGGTCATGCATCTTTGAATACTTTCAAACTGGGGAGACATCGAGCAGATCGTCAATGGCGCTTCTCGTTGCAGCTACAGACGTCGTCGAAGGATGTTTATTAGACATTTTACATTTTAGACATAGTTGGGATTGAAGTAAAATTAGATCTCAAGACTAAATATCAGACTACATACACTCAAGAAGGATTATACAAATCAAATCATACACGCTCGCAATATTACGCCACACCGATTCACTAGAAAGTAACCTTAGCGTTTCGATCGATCGAAGCGCTATTGACAAAGGCACCCCAATTTAAGGCAGGCACACTGCCTAGGAGTGGGCTGAAATGGAATGAGAATCAATGCTTGAGGGAGAAAAGAAACGACTCACGGTCTAGCAAAAGGATCAGCGGATTGCTTGGCCTGCTGCTCAAGGATGTCTGCCTTGAGAGCAGACAATGGATACTCAAACTCCTGTGACATCGTATCCACAGCGTATCCTATCCCTGGCATGGAACCTGTAACGAGCGCCCACAAAACGAAATGACACAGGACAGCAATAGTAGGCCTGTCGCCTCTAGTCATAGCAGCCTGACGGGCAGCAAGGCAAAGCTCCCGGATCTCTTTCGGTTCCGCAGGGAACTGGAAAGCGAGATCGTCCTTGGGAGTGGGACCACAACGGAGGAAGAGGTCTGCCTTTTTCGAATTGAATTCTGCAAGGCGGCGGATATGCAGCTCAAGTGCTCTCGACCGCTTGAATCCTCCGAGAGGCGGGCCTATCGCGAAACGGTCTGGCTGTGGAGGTAAAGACGAAGAAGCCTGGGTTCCGACGCGCCCATTCATGATACGCGAGGATTCTGCAATAGATTCAAAGGTCATCGGTTTGCCACATGTTGGCTTGTGAATCTTCCAGTGGGCCTTCTGACATGCCCTATCGAGATATCAGCACGATTCGGACGATGTAGACTCACTTACGGGGAGCAGTACGTTATGAGACGGTCCATCTTTGACCTGCAGGCGGAACACTGCATGAACCGTGGCCCTTCCGGACTCTGCGCCGCCCCGCAGGCCTGGCAGATAATCTGACGCTGGCGCGCGCGCTCCTTCACAGCTTTAATGTCGTCTTTTTCTGTCGCCTTAGCTGCTGCCTTGCCCATAATCATTTCCCGTATGGGATTCGGTCCTGAAGACTTGGCCTCCTTTGGTATCGGCACGGCCTTGTTCTTCAGGACGACCACTTCCGGGAAGTCTTTGCCAATCAAAGAGTGAAAAGTACACTCAACGACAAGGTCTGGTCTCCCGGCGCGTCAGAAACAGTGATACTACGAATGAAACGAAGAGTTCAACCCACAGATGAGTTTCGTACGCAACATCAACATTGTCGCGTGTGTAACCTTTCCCATCTCGGTGGCGCTAGTCTCTTTTTTCTTGGCCAGAGCATCCCATTCGTCGCTGGGGATGTAGTACGGGGTCTCTGGAGGTTTGGAAATGTATTCTTTCCCAGGAACGATCGACCGCAAGAGATCCAGCATGACTTTGGGATCCTTGGTCATTCGTTCAAGCCTCAGTTCGCGCGGGCAATACGCTCTAGCATCATTGAGATTCTTGGCTATGGTGCACACGCCAGACAGCGCCCTCAGAGCGTGATGTTCACGGTCTGCAACGCTCGCTGCGGTCCACTTCTCGTCCAATTCCGCGCCATGGAGGATTGCGAGATGGCCGATACGTTGCTGGATAGTACAGGTAGAAATGAGGAAGATCTGATATGAGCGATACAAGACATCCATGCTGCGTAGCGGATTCCGGAATTGAGACTCGGTGTGAAACAGATAGTTGACATCACAGAGGACGGGTTTGTTTTTGAACAGAGCTTCCCATTCGGCATCCCACTTTTTTGGATCAGATTGGGCAAGTTGTGTCCTGGGGAACTCATAAAGCATAGCCTCTACAAAGGCCATCTTGGGCTAAGACGAAGTAGACGATAGGCCGCGTGGTGGTGAGAGACAAGTTACGAACAATACGTAAGGAGAAGGTAAATTCAAATCTGAGAAATCAGTCACGTTGCTGAGTCTGAGGCATAGATAACTTTGTCCAAGCGCGTTGTTCGATACATATTCTTGTCCCAGTTCTTGCGGTCACCCTTGACGTTTTAGGAGCATCCACGTTAATGTTGGTACGCGACGGCGCGAAAGAGGGTCTTCAAAGTTGCCGATCTTCGTATGCGTTAAGTACTGACACTGTACTACATAAACTAACGAATCTCTCTTCATACAAGTGAATATAGGTTTGATGGTATGTGTCCAAGATTTCAAGTGAACAAAAATCAGCAAAAAAGAAGCCACTGACTGCACACAACGCGTTCTTTCCACATTTTGAAGTTCCGCTGTTTCACAGCTCAAAGCTTAAACCCCAGGTCCTTCAAAACCGCTGTCCAGTCTTCCTCAGAAAAGTAAAAGAACAGCGGCCTATACCAATGAATCAGTATACGCAAGAACCGAGGAAATGAACCCAACATACGCTCGCCTATGCAGATCATTTTCCTGTTTCTTGGACAACTCTTGGACAGCGGTCCCCAAATCAGGATATCCAAACTCCACCGACATCCGCCAGAGAGGCCACTCCAACTGTGGGATCGTCATCTTTTTCTTAGCGCCAAAAACCCATAGCACAAAGTGGCATAACGCGGCGGTGGCGGCGCGATCGCCCGTTGTCATAGCAAGTTCGCGAGCGTTGACGCAGGTGGTATAGGCGGCGGCTGGGGTGCGAGGGAAGGTAAACGCAAAGGTGTTACCTTGCCCATCAAGTTCAACAATGAAGTCAGCGCGTCCCGTCAAGGAGTCCGCCGCCGCAAGATTTACGATGTGCACGTTGAGCTCGAGTGAACGCTTGAAAGGCGGTACGGGTGGTCCAATAGTGACGTGTTTAGACGGATAAAGGCTGGTTGGCGTTGGTTGCGGGCTCGCGGCGAGGGATTCGTGCACCACGTCCACGTTGAGAGGCTTGCCGCAGATCACTTTGTGTGCTTTCCAATGCGCCTTTTGACATTCCCTGTGACGCGTTACTTGGTCTATGTTCATTTGAAGAGTATGTCGTACTCACTTGGAACAGTAAGGCACGTCTCGGCTCATCTTTGACTTGCACGATGAGCATTGCATGAAATTAGCCTCTCCGTTCATCTGGGCCCTTCTACATCCCGCGCATACTACCCTCCGGTCTTTGAGACGATTTTTATGATCAATGTTTTCGATTCTGCTGCGCTGTTTCCTGGTACTCGGATCCGCCTTCATTGCAGCATCAGACAGTATTTTGCCATATTCTTCCTTTGGTTTCTCCCTTTCTTTCAGCACTGTTGTAGGAGGCGGTCCTCGTCCGATGAAAGACAAATAAGTATGTTGAATTACCAGATCTTTGTGTAGAATTTGAGCGCCAACCCAAACACGCGAGACCACGCATACGTACATATCAACTTCGTCCGAAGTGTCCTCTGGTCTCGATATACCAATTTTTGAAGTTCGTTGAACGTGTGTTCTTGTCGACCCAGTTCATCCCAGGCAGGATTGGGGATATAGAAAATCGTTCCAAGTGGAACATTGGAAAGAAGTCAAAGCCATCAGGTACTAGGGCTGTTATGAGGTTTAAGAGCACCTTGGGATCTTGGGAAAGATGATCCAAAGTCAGCTCTGGGCAAGACATTCTTGAGTCGTGGAGGTCTTTGGCGATGATGCATACCGAATTGAGAGCAAGCAGTACATGCTTCCGGCGCTCTGAGAGGCTTGCGGAAGTCCAGCGGGTCACCAAGTGATCTGTAGCACACGCCACGAAAAACTCCTTTGCCATAAACAAACGAAGAGTGCAAGTCGTTTCGAAGTGATTGGCGTAAGCCATGGACTGACGGTCCTGATGACCGTTGAAAAGTATTTCGTTGTATCGCCGCGTCACGATTGCTTCGGGAGCGAACACTGGGAGTTGTTTTTCAAGGAGCTGTTCCCAGTGAGAATTCCACTTTTCAGCGTTGGCTCGAGCTTCTGGGATGGAGGGCAGTTGGAGAAAGGCCATCGAAGACACTTTGAATGAGTGAGAAAGCAGCTTCAAGAAGTGTGTGATATATGTCAAGCGCTTAGTGCTTCAGACGCGCTTGCTGAAATCCAAGTGTGCGTAAGAATTATACGAACAAACATTCAGCACTGCCACAAATTCGGCCCAGTATGGTTGACGGGAGTATCACGCTGATGGCCGCTGATGGCCCCACCCGGCAGGTCAGGACCTCGAAAACCAGTTGCCATATATATATATTAAGTGGTTATTTTTGTATTTATGGCAAATCAATTAAATAGTGACTCATGTGATCGAATCACTCATGTGACTGACACGACTTATTATTCCTCCTTACCGCTTGACCACCATGACACCTCTTGGTGTTGGCCAATTCTGCGGGCATTCCACCAGAGTGCGGGGACCTCGCCAAAGAGACTCGTGGTGGAGTTCATCTCCACTCCTCCGGTACACTCTTGGTGGCATGTTTATTGTTTAAACATCTCTATGCTACAATCCTTCTTCCCTTCCTGCCTCAGGGCATTTGAGCTGTATTTGAACTTGGGGCCGAGCAACTCGCCGACGTCAGCCCCAACTCATACCCATACTCATACTCATACTCGCAGACTCACTACAGAAGGTATGCTGTTTCAGACTTTTCTATGTGTGTTTACGCTAAGCCCTACAGGAACAGCCACGATAGCACTCCCTCTCACAACCCATGGCCAGGTTTCAATATTCGTGACCGTCGACGACTGGAGCACGTTCATCGTTGTTCGGCGTTTGCCGGATACCGATCGCGATGGGCGTCTCTATTTCCTACCACGATGGCACCTCAACGACGAGGTGTCATCCAGCTCTGAAACTTCGTCTGCGCCTCCCGGGCTCTTTTGCTCCTACTTCTTTCTCTTTTTTGGACCCCGGATCGTTTTTAAGGCTCCCAACAGCCAGGATAACGTTCTGAGGACGATCCCGGCCCCACAACGACCACTACTCGCCGCGTAAGCCTCCAGGTCGGAGCAGCAACATCCATGGGACGACGGCGATGGCTTGAAGAGGCTGGCTGCCGTTCTGTAGGCACCCGAAGACTTTGTCTTTGCCAACGTATGTGCTCGTTCTCAAAAGTCTCCTTTCTGACACTGATGACATGTACAGTGCACGACTTGATGCGCGACGATTCCCTCCATCCACGCACCTGCTCCCAGCGCCGTTCTTCCATCTCGTGAGCTCGCTGCTGCCGCTGACAATGGCAAAGCCACCGCCAACCAAGGATACATCACCGAAGAACTTGCCCGGCTCCAAGAAGAAGTTTGCGGGCCAGATCCCACTACCGAGTGAGGAGGATATCTGCGAGCTAGCGAAGCGCTTCGCCGACGCTATTCTCAAGGACGAGCTCAGTGTATGTCGCCTCTACCCTTGCCGCTATGTTGACCTGGCGTTGACATCCATTTAAGTCGCCGCGTAGGTCATCCAGGAGCGTGAGATGTGCGAGAAGCTGAAGAAGAAGAAGGAAGAGAAGGAGAAGAAGGAGCGCGAGGACAAGGAAAGAAAGGAGAAGAAAAACAGAAGAAAGAAAAGGAGGAGAAGGATGCTAAAGATGCCAAGCAGGTATGTATTGGTGTTCCTTCTATATGTTTATCCCCGCTGACATTTACACTATAGAAACCCGAACGCAGGCCCGCGCCGCTGCGAAGGCGAAGAAGAAAGCCGCCAAGGTCGCCGTCTCCCCACCCGCGGAAGACTCATCAGCGACCCCCACGTCTCACGGACGCCCGCCGCAGCTTTCACCCGCTAGCTTCGCCTGAAGGCTAAGCGCTCTGATGCCCGGCAAGAGCAAACGACTGGCCAGCACCATGACATCTGGCGACGACGCCATCTGACTCTTTGAGGACATTTCCGATGATATCTTGGCCATGCGTCCTGGCTCCGTACTGGCTGGGATGGCTGCTATGTATGAGACGGCAGCATTTATCCGCGTTTCCACTACTCGCATAACCGGGGGCTCTCTATACACGATCCAGCGCTGGTTTTGCATCGTATGCGTCTTGTCCATCAAGGTGACTTGTTGCCTTTGTAGATTTGCTTCTACGCCTGTGTCGTCTACTTAGCATCGTAGAGCAAGGCCAAGACTACATATATGAAAAGTCAGCCGATTCAAACATCCTCAACCTTAGTCCTTCCATCCATTACCACTTCGGGATCAGACCCCACCTCTGCCTGACTGCTGTAAGACTGTAAAACATATTCGCCAGTTCGATATGGCTTATATATGGTCCACCAAGTCGTTGCGCTTCCAGCTCCCTCGATGTCGAGACACCAAGCACTCCCTTTTCCACCCATATCGCAAAAATGACTGTCGCCGCCATCATCGTTGTTCCGCAGGATGTGGCCGACTTGGTTGCACTAAACCGTGTCTCATAGCCAGTCAAATAATTCCATTCTTGCCAATTGTCTGTAACCAATTCCACCATTGACCTGGCCTTCACGGTATGTCTAGTTAGTGTTGTACGCGCTCCACTCTCGGCTTAGTGCCCAGGACTTTTTTTCAGCTATCACTTTTATCGACGCCTTGATACCGGGGCATATAATAATCAACGTCCAGGTTCGAAAATAGGTATTGAGTCGAGGCGTTATCTTTGTTGGGCCACAAAATGCAAGCCTCGGGTACTCGCTGCAATGCGGAGGACAGTCAGCGACTTCCATCACGTATCCACGGTGCCAACTTCAACCTCCAGCGAGTTCTAAGACTCGCGCCACCACCGACGATGATGATACGACGCGCTGTGCGGCATAGGAATCTGCTATCCGTGCTGAATCCATAAAGCTACCGGCAGCCCCATGGATTCCATTACTACTGAGTTGCCCTTCACTGCCATAGCATCGTTCGCGCTCGTTAGCGCGACATGGATCATCCAATCCACAAAACTGTTCTGCTCCCAACTCGCTAGACGTGAAGACACGAAGCACTCCTCCCCTCCTCCACACTATTCCTTCATCAACTTCTTTGCACGGAACTGACGGATGTCATCACAGTCGAACCAGACCAGTTGTTGAAGCAATTGGGCCCACTGAGTTGTACGTCCATCATTGATTCTAGCTACATTTCAACAAACAGCTAACAACGCTTTCTTATAGATGCGCACAAGGACGACAATTACCGGGCAAAGTTCGACTGCAGTGCTCGCATTAAAACGGTCGTCCAGCTGGTTACCCATGTTCATCGGGTTCGAGCCATGGCATATTCAAGCTCGTTGATTGATATCGACTTGTGGCTATTCATACCACCGCCACAATAGCGCGTACACGGGTGCGCAGGCTGCTGTCGAAAAGGTCATCGTGTTCCTGTCCTTGCATACCGACAACATCACCACTAGCGAGGAGATTGCCTAGGTCGCGACCATTTCTGCCAACGGAGACGTGCATGTTGGTAACCTGATTGCTCAGGCAATGGAGAAGGTCGGGAAGGAGGATGTCATTACTGGCAAGGAGGGCAAGACTATGGAGGACATCATAGGTATGTATTCCATCCATGTCTTATTACTTGCACCTAAACATCTCATCTAGAAATCGCGCTTCGACCGTGGCTTCACTTCGCCCTACTTCATCAAGGTCAAGTGCGAGAAACCTTTGTTCCTCCTCGACGAGAAGATCTCTATTCTCATCCGACGCAGATGTTCTCCCTTGAGATCGCCGCCCAGACAAGACATCCTTTAGTCTTCATCGCCGGATTCCTCCTCACAATGACCGATTCCCTTTTCTTCCCCACAACAATATGCAATCAACATATCCGCTATGTATCGCGGTGCTGCTTTCCATATCGACGGATGTTATTGCTGTCCCGCAGCCTAGGCCGAAGACGACTGGCATCGGTGTCATGTCCTCCTTAGCCACTGGCATCATGTCATTCTCGACACGGGTTCCGCATACGTTTCTCCACGGAAATGATGCCAAATTTCACACTCACATTCGTTATGCAGTGACAAGCCGGACCTTTGCCACCGTCGATTCCTCCTCCTATACCAACACCTCGGACTCTCTCAGCGTAACCTATGGAAGCGGCGCTCGCAGCTGGCGTGATAGGCTCCGTCGCACACCATCCAAATGGCTGACTTTTCTGCCTCAAACCAGGTCTTTGCTATCTGTTGTAAGGTTTCTTGCGGACCCCATTTCTGGTCTTCTTGGGCTCGCTTGTCAATCAATAGCGAGCTCGAGCGCAACACCATTTTGTATGTGTGTCTCTTCGTCGCTTATGGGCAGCATTTCTCAATTCATTTTTAGCTTTAACCCATTGGAAGTGGATCTGCTGCCTATATGGCTATCGATACCGGCACCGTGCTCGTTTATCGTGTATTGATTTGCTTCCACCGCGTTCAAAATTAGATTCTCATGCGGTGTTTGTTTTTAGCCTGCAACGTCACCGTCTCATTTGGATGGTCCATCTCCAATGGTGACTTTTTGCTGCAGCAAGTCTCCAACACCGAATGTGTCGGCGCGTTGTTCAGGAGCAACGGACCTGCGTGGATCTTTGCTTTTCTCGTGAGTTTCACGTCACCTTTCATTTGTTGTTGGCTTATGATATCATGGCATAATCAGAAAAACATCTACTCTGTGTTCCGATACGACACCCCCGCAGTCGGGTTCGCTGAGCTGAGCGCGGTGCCATCAGAGATGAAAGGCCACCACCCGTGACTATGACAAGTCGCGTCTCCCAGCTCAGCTCAGTGGTTGTGTATCGTTAAGGCGAAGGTGGAGGACAAGACGCGGATCGTGGCATGGGTGGTATGGGTGGCGGCGTGGCTTTGAAGCGCGTGATGCAAATAACGGGTTGAACACGGTTCATGTAGTTACTATCATCGCATCATACACTTTACTGTAATGTATAATTTTGTGGCCACAATCATTTGCATGCTTCCCCTATCTAAATTAAGCAATGGTTCGTGCACGAAGCTGCATTTGGCACCGCTACGTGCACGTGAGTTCGTTTACAGGCCTTTCACCAGGACCTCCATCCTCGTCCAGTGGCGTGCCGCTACCGGTAGGCGCCTCACTCTTTCTTTCTCTTCTTTATTTTTCTTCTTTCTCCCATGGCTGACACCGGCGTGGAGGGTCTGTCGACTCCACCACGGGACGCGCCTCTGTCGTCGGTGGATGCCTGGGGATTTTTACGATACTTTTCTTTTCTTTTCTTTTCTTTCTGCTCTTTCTAAATGGTATACTTACCTCTTGACAGATGTCTCGTACAACACTTGATATGCGATATTGATGCTGAAGAGCTTTTGCGGCGTTGATTCGCCAAGCTCAACGCGATGAACGAGGTGGATATGGAAGAGAGGGAGGAGCAGTTGGAGGAGGAGTGGGAAACTGAGGAAGAGACGCGTAATGATGCACCAGAAAAGGTGTGTCTTAATTCTTCTGAGGCGTAGTGATGCTCATATCCCACCTCCAGGCTCTTCAACGCGACCCTTTACCACCAAGCGGGGCTTCCTTGTCCAGATCTGCTAGATCTACGTGTCGTTGCCCTCCTCCTTTGGAAATCTCTTGCACTACTACTCCCTCGTACTCCCTGGGGCTTCTATCACTGCTTACACCACTTTCTGACCTTTCAACCCCGGCCTCCCCTTCTTTCCCGCATGCATATTTGTATGATACACCATTTGCGTCGAATGCTCTCATGCCGAACGCATGTTCCATTCCTTCGAACAGTACAACAGGCGCTTCAAACCATACACGGCCCACGTCGCGCACACCACAGTTGAACGCGCCGCCGTCGAAGATACAACATCTATCCCTTCTTCCTTACTTTGTATATTGTAGAGCACTGACGTGCTCTGCGCGTAGAGTACGGACAGCCCGAGGCAGACTCTAGATGTGCCTAGTAGATCACACCATATCTAGCCCAGTCCTAGACACAGCAGTAGTATTTACAGCATATCACACCACGAATATATCTATCTTTCTTCCCCTCATCTCAGTCTCATAGTCTCTGTTCTCCCCGAGAACAGTGCACTTACAATATATACACTGAATAGAAGCCACCGTGTATGCACACTGTGATTTCGAGGGTAAATTGGGGAAAAATCAGCGAAAGACTGTTACGAATTGATAGCTCTTCACGAGCTCGCGTTACGCATTATGGTGCCATAAACTCTTCATTTCACAGACGCGTGTTACGCGTTATGTGACAATTACACCATAATAGTACACTGGCAGTATATCAATCCAAGTTGTTGTTGACGCTGCCATGAAGCGTAAGGTGGATGGACAGGAGAAGAAAATCAGATTGCGTACCTTTCAGGCCCTTTCACAGAGAATCGAGGAAACCAGTCCAAATACCGGCAGTGTAGATCCATTGGCCCAGAAACGAGACGAACAACGATGTCGCATGTCGTGCTTTGAAGCAGGCGCCAGTCAAGTCGTGATCGGCGATCAAAGTACTTATGCTAATCTCTCGGCCAACATCGTCGGACCAGGAATTGCAACTCATATAGTTAGCAGCACCTGCTGAAAATATGTAAACTGCTTGAATGAGGGATAGGCAGAATGTGTTACGCCAATGTTTGACACTGGGATAGAGAAATTAACTAGATTAGATAGGAACTTCCTATCGTCCCTGCATTGCCTGCCGCGACCTTAAGACTTAAGTACGCCCATTATGGCAACTGGTTTTCGAGGTCCTGACCTGCCGGGTGATGGGCCATCAGCGGCCATCAGCGTGATACTCCCGTCAACCATAGCCCAGTGAAATTTTGATCCGACGAGTTGTCACTCATCTTCTGATTCTTCAGCTTCAATCACCACTAATGCTGAACGCACTAGCAGGCACTACAGGCGGACTTACGAAATTGTCGATGGAGCACTTAGTACTCAATAATGTTGCGACCTTAAACAAGTCTAGCCCCACACTACGTAGTGTGATTCGGCAAGTCTTGGACCGACGTGTTTCTCCGACGTGCTCGTCGTGAACTACGCAGCTACCGTATCAGCGGCTCTGGTTTCGGAACAACGGCCACTCAATCTGTAACTGCCAGAGCTTACTTAGAGACCAGTCGGCTTCTGGTTCAGATCTCTTCGACACAGTCTCTGGTGCCCTCTTCTTTTTCCTCGGACTTGGAAAGGGGCCACATTTCTGCGTAGAGCCTTCAACGCGCTTGCTCCTCAGGTATTCGAATTCGTTATCGTGCTATGAAAACTTTAAGCTCTAGATACGTCCTCTGCGGTGCATGCTTTTAGCTTACCTCTTTGGAGTTATCAAACAAACGCGCATTCAAGGACCCCTTTTCCTCCTTCGAGACCTTGCGGGGCGATAGTGCTTCCTCGAGGTCTTACATGCAAATGGCAAAGGAGCTAATTTCTTCCTAGAGTATAAATACAAAGTTCTCTTCCGTCTCCAGACTCATTGTCTTCTCGTCCGCCATGTTTATCCCTAGTGAACTTCTTTCCCTCGCGTTCTTCATATGGCAGGCGAAGGCTGCTCCGTCCCCTCCTGCTCTAGACGATACAGCGACTGCCAGTGTTATCAGATCTTGCCGAGTACCAAACACCGCTGCTATCACCTTTGTGCGTCCCTTTTCTCTCTTTTCTCTCCACTCATCTCAGTCGGCGCATAGGACGATGGGCCGTACATCTACATGAACGATATCATCAAGACACTCAAAGACGCTGATGCTAAAGCGACTTTCTTCTTCAACGGCAACAACTGTACGCTCAAGGAAGCCGATAACGGACCATGACTAACATACCTTAGTTGACTGTATATACAACTCAGCCGCCGCCGCTCGCGTAAAGCTTGCCTTCGATAACAAGCACCAGGTCGCGTCTCATACCTGGAGACACGCCCATCTGTCACAGTTGTCTGAGCCTGACTTGCAGGCAGAGTTCTCCAGGACCGAAGGTATGCGTTCATCCTTTAGACGGCTGTACCATCATTCACGAAAGCAACAGATGCTATAAAGAAGATCACCGGCGCCCAAGTGGCGATGACTAGACCTCGTACGTTGAAACGTCCGCCCATGCTGCCTGTTGGCTTTATACGTTATTAGCCTTCGGCGAATACAACCCTCTCGTTCTAAAAGTCGCTGGCGATCGCGGACAGACGCTCGTCAACTGGGACTTTGATTCCGGTGATTCCGCCGGGGCATCGAAGACGAAGTCTATGCAGGAATATGAGGCGGTAGCTAAACGGAGGCCTAATGATATTCTCGCTTTGAACCATGAGACGTATGAGGGTACTGCGTGAGTAGTTTACCTTTCGTGCCTACTTCGACGTCTCATGCTTCTCCAGGCACACCGTTCTTCCCAAGGCAATTTCTGCGTTAAAGTCGGCAGGGTATAAGCTGGTCACTGTGGCGGAGTGTCTTGGGCAGCCGGCGTATAAAGGGACGCCTGGGGCGCCTTCGCCGCGCGACTCTTCGTGGAGGTGTTGAAACGGCAGTGGTGTGTTAATCGAACGCGTGTAATTTTCATATTTCGTTCCGCTTATACTCTTATTATTATCGATAGAGATATCTGCAACATGTCCAACATGAGACCACATACGAAAAAGCCTATTTCAATTTGGAAAGCTTACCTTCGACAACAAGCATCAGGTCGCGTCTCATAACTGGAGACACGCCATCTGTCACAGTTGTCTGAACCTGAATTGCAGGCAGAGTAATAGATGCTATAAAGAAGATCATATTGCCATTCGACGAATACAATTCTCTCGTTCTAAAAGTCGCCGCCGATCGCGGACAGACGCTCGTCAACTGACACTTTGATTGAGGACGAAGTCTATGCAGGCATCTGAGGCGGTAGCTCAACGGAAGCCTAATAATATTCTCACCTTGAACGATGAGACATACGAGGGTACTGCGTGAGTAGTTTACCGTTCAAGATTTTGCAACATTTCATATCGGGTGTCTTGGGCAGCCGGATGCCTTCGCCGCGCGACTCTTCGTGGAGGTGTTGAAATGGCAGTGGCGCGTTAATCGAACGCGTGTAATTTGATGTTTCCTTCACTTTGTACTCTTGAAAATATCGAGAGAGTTTCAAGTTTCTTGTTCGTTGGGTTGTCGGACTCGTTGGTAATAGTATATTTTATGGACTACACGTGAACTTTTACGGCATTACCCCTTATGTATGCTAATCCGCCCTGCCCGCTGCATACAAAGAACCCCCATGATCTCCCTCTTCGCCCGCGGTCTGCCCCGCACCACACTCTCCGCCATTCATCTATGCGCGCGCGGTGTAGCATCAGAGGTCGGTCCGACCAAAGCTGTCTTCGTTCGCCTCCGTCAGAAGGTTGACATTGACAACAAAATTTCGCACCAAGCCCTCAAAGAGGGCTTGGCTGCCAACTTTGGTCCCGTCGAGCGCCTCTGGCTGGCCATGCCCTCTGGTAGCACTTGCATTGTCACCTTCCAGGAGCAAGCCAACGCTCAGAAACTCATGGACAAAGGGACACTAGAGATCCCTCCAGCAATGCTGACCGCCGAACACTTTGCCGTGCCTCGTCTCGAGGCCAAACTCCGGGCGGTAGACGACTCCCAGAAAGTCCCGAGACTTATCTTGCGTAACATTTCTACACAATTTGGTATCTCAGCACCCGACATCGCCAAGGTGTTTGGCCAATTCGGCAAGGTCAGCGTTAGACATCGTACGTGGCTTCTCTCCCTACTTTCGTGTTTCCTTCCAGCTTACCAGACTCTTAGCCACTTTAAACGGATACCCTCGCCCTTTTGCCTTCCTCTACTTCGAAACTCAGGAAGCCGCTGACAAGGCTCTGGAGACAATTCGGTCAGAGGAGGGTATCATCCTTGAGGGTGGCAGACTGTATGCAACTTACTACCTCCAGGAGGAGCGCCCCGCCGCAAAGTACCCTGGTATGTTTCTTCGATACTCCTTCCTTCGCGTCGCTAATCCTACTACAGAGTTCACTGCCGAGTCCTAAATTGGGGTCTGTTGATGTACGGGATGTCTAGGCATGGTCTCCTCAGCTGTGTAAGCTCTTGACGCGACATAGTTCTACGTCGATGCGATATGTACCGCTTCGCGTTAGGGCGCGTGTTTTCTTATTATTATTAAGGGGCCAATGGATCGAGGCGTTGGAGCTTACGAAGAACGCGTTCAGTGGTGCATGTATATTGACGCCTCAATTACTACGGATCAAATAGTCGTATTTCTGACCCAGGAATCAGTTTTCATATCGCTCCTTAGACTCTCTCCCGATTTCCTCAACACCTCTGGTATCGGTGGATGATGCATCCAAGTCACTGCATCAGACTCTGCGCTTATTGCATGCGTCGCGGCGCGTTCGTCGTACCAGAGGATGCATCACGGAAATGGAGGACCTCGTACTCTATGCCACCTCCCAGACACATTCCCTCGGTGTCAAGGCTGCTATGGTGCTCGGTCTATCGTGCCGTATCGTTCCAGTGAAGGAAGAAGCCAACTTTCATTACGTGGCCACACATTGAGGAACGCGCTCGAAGAAGACGCGGAGCTTGGGAAGAAACCGTTCATTCTCAGTAGGTATCCACATATGAAGGGTCTACGTCAAACTCATCCGGGATAGCCCATTTCTCGGACGACTCGACTCCTGGCACAAGCACAATGACCGGTAGGACGAGGACTGGCGCATTGGACAAGGCCGTACGGGAGGGAATACTTGTACCACCGTAGACAACGGGAATGGTGCATGGTGTGTGTAGTCTTGATTTCGATGCATCACTGCTGTTAATCGCGCATATATTCAGGTACATGATCGTCTTTTTCAGTTATTATGGCGATGAGCATCATGAGTACGTGCGAATGTTCCCTTACCGTTACTTATACTTGTACTCATATTCGTCCCAGATTCTTCGTCGCGTTGCAAGGGTTCAAATAAGTGATGGCGGCCCCAAGACCCATCGCGCCGACAGCAGTGTAGACTCGCGCGGGGGGGGGGGGGGGGCGGCGGCGGCGGCTTCGTAGCCTTAGCTGTATATTCTGTCTGTCTTGTTTCGTCTTAACATCACTCTGTTTTATTCATAACTCGATTCGAGAAGAGCAAGAAAGCAAAGAGAGGCGCTGAGGTCTATGCCCCCAATGTCAGTCAATCTACCTCAACATCTCTCAACAGCCATTGGGGGGAGGTGCCAAAAACGTATGAGTTGGGTCTCATTGGGACCGATTGAGACTGTCAATTATATCAATAGCAATCAACCCTTCCCAAACTGAGGCTCACTGCCGAGTCTTAAATTGGGGTCTGTTGATGTACGGGCTGTTCAGGCATGGTCTCCTCAGCTGTGTAAGGTCTTGACGCGACTTGTTAGATGGCCTTCTACGTTGCAAGTACGCCTTCGCGCGTTAGGGCGAGGGGTCGGCGCGTGTTTTCTTATTAAGGGGTCAATGGATGGAGGCTTTTGCGCGTTTAGTAGTGCATTATGTATTTTGGCGCCTCAATTACTACGGATCAAAATAGTCGCAGGAATCAGTTTCCATATCCCCCGCTGAGCGCTGAGCACCGATATCCACAGAGTTGAATGACAATGACATGCTGAAGCCTCGTGTTTGTCACTTGTTGGCGAACACGTGCTGTGCACATTGCATTCCCTGCATCGACGAGCAGGACGCTAGGCGCTCGTCGTTTGCCTTCCTACCACCACCATCATGAAGCGGTCGCAGTCGAGAGCTGCGTCGCCAACGCCGACTGCATTCTCAGGCATATCCAACTATCGCACAGAGTCGTACCGACCGATTCGAGACAAAAATGTACCGGCAGTGCCTACAATCGACTATCGGATGGTATCAAAGACCCATTTTGAGGAGCTGAGCAAGTATCTAGCCGCATATTTAGCGAAAGGTGCGAGCTTGTTTCGTAACTGCGCGCTAACGAGTGCTGATCAGCACCGTTGCAGCGCCGCCCAACTCCCGGTCGTCCGCCAGACAGAAGCTGACCCGCCTCACGATTCAACAATTCCATGAACTGTCCACCGATGTCTACGACGAGCTCTTACGACGACAAGATGAAAATGAAGGCAGGTTTAGTCTATCTCCTGTGCCTTGCCCACTTTTGGCTTAATTTACGTCCTCAGTGCCCTTTCTACCCGTCCGCGAAGAATTCCACCCGAAGCGCAATCAGGCTAGGCAGAAGCTTGCGACGCTACCAACATCTCGTTTCGAGGATCTCTCAAGCGACGTGTATTATGAACTTCTCAGGCGATACCCAGAGTTCAAAGAGGATGTAAGTAAGCCACTCTTCATTCTATCAACTTTTGTCAACATTTTTGTAGCCCTCTGGACGAACATCAGCAGGATCCAACTACGACGACTACCCCGCTTCTGATTTCAATCCCCGTGCTACCACTTCTTCTCGAACCTCTGGACGAGTTTCCACCGACCGTCCATCAGACAGCGGTTATGGTTCTGCTCGACGGCCTTCGGAGGACAGACGACGTCCAAGCGAGGATATGTATCCAAGCCGCGTGAGCGACGACAACAATAACTACACCCCAAGCCTTGCTTCGCTTTCATCACGTCGGAAACCATCACAGGATTCCAGGCGACAAATGTCCTCGGATACATCATCTCGACGGCAACCTTCTCAGGACACCACCGGCCGACGGTCGGAGGATCGCGAGCGAGATCGCGAATACCCAATTCGGCGACCAAGCGCTCCCAGTGTCAGTGGCACTAGTGATAGTGCAGGTACCGCAACCGCTCAAAGTGCTACGGCCACGAGCGGCATGATCATACCCAACAAGAGCACGATGGAGGAGGAATATATCGAAGTTCCTTATGGCCGTGATGCTAGGGAGAGCGGTAGTACGACAGTTGATGATAACAGCAGGAGTCGGAATGCTAGTCAAGACGTCAGCTATATGGGTGGTATCAACCCAGAGGAGCCGGACAGCGCAAGCGACTATCCCAGCCCTCGTGCAGCTGTTGGTTTGAGCGGGTTGTCTGCTCGACTAAAAGGTGTCGAAGACGAGGACGACGAAGGAGGTGCAACGCGCAGCGGGGACGACTACTTGAACTACGGTCGTACGTCGGCAAACTCGGAGCGTTCGGGTGGCATATCCTCGCGCCTGAATGGGCGGCAGAGTGTTACCGAAGACAACGAGAAGATGCGGCGAGATTACGAGTATAAGATCGCGACCATGCAGAGTCAGATCTCGAATATGCAGCGTGATCTGGATGATTCTAGCCAGTGGGAGAGGAAGTGGCAAGATGGCGAGGAGCGGGTGAGGCAGATGGAGGAAGAGCTACAAGGCGTACGAAGGGTGTGTATGTTTCTTTTTCGCGATCAACTATCCTGATTTATCATTCAGCGTGCTGAGGAGCAATCTATGACAATGCGTGCTCTTCAGAAGGAGCTCGAAGATCTTCGAGAGACAAGACAGCGCGAGAAGGAGCGTGAAGCTCGACGCGCCCAGCAGGACGAGGACGAACTGCAGATATTACGCGATCGCTGTGAAGTCCTTGAACAAGATCGCGAAACACGAGGTTCTGGCCATGTGAGTATCTCATGCCTTGTTCTCAAATATTTCTCTCATTCACTGTTCAGGCCGGTCCAGAGGTCATCGAACAGTTGAATGCAGACATGACTGGTCTTTTAACGGAGCTAGATCAACTCTCTCGCCGCAACGAGGAGCTGATGACCGCGAAAGACTCTGACCTGATCGTAATACGCGATCTCGATCTTCAACTGAAGGAGTACAAACGCAAATACGAGCAAGCCAAGACCGAGTTGAGAAGTGTCAAAGGTAAGTCAACGACTCTGCTTCTTGAAGGCTATTGTTTGACTTGTTTTCTTCCAGCGACGTCCCAACTCTACCTCCAGGCTCCCAAGCTCGACAAGTTTGATGACCAAGTGCCCGTCACTGCTGATGGCGGAGTGCTGGACATACACTTGACTGCGTTCATGTCTGCCATAGATTCGCTTTTGACTGCTGCGCGGTCCAACGCTCCTACAAGAGTGCTAACACCGATGAAGTCAGTCGTCAACTCTGTGACGTCTATAACTGACGACGTGCGAAATTATGAACGACGACCACAACGCGACCGAGGGGAGGTTGATCTTGATGCTCTGCGCTCATTACGCGACCGGGCTGACGCCACACTTGGGAACCTTGTCGCGGCATCAAAGACGCATGCAACGAGTTCCGGGATGTCGCCCGTCAGTCTGCTTGATGCAGCTGCGAGTCACGTCTCTGCTACTATTACCGATATTACCAAGATGATCCTTGTGCGGAAAGCGACGAAAGCTGAGCAGGACCAGTTTGTGTCGTCGCCGTATACGCCGGGCGGGAGTGCGACTAATGGGTTTGCGCCATCGTTGAGGTCTGTGGCGGAGAAGGAGGCACATCATCGGAAGAATAGTTCGGGGTTTAGTGGGACGAGCGGGAGGTACGGGGAGAGGCAGCCGACGTTTGATAGTTATCGGCAGAGGACGCCCTCTGAGCATTCCAGCTCTGAGAATACGAACTCGCCGCCGCCGATTTTTGATCGACCGTCTGGAGTGTTGAGTGATGATTCGACGGCGGGAGAGACGTTGGAGGATAACTGGAATGAGCTCAAGGTAGGATTACGTTCAGTTTAAAGAAATAGAGGTGGTAACAGACACCCTGCAGCCGTACATTGACACTCAAACGTCTACTGTCATCGACTGCATACAAATTGTGTTATCGGGCGTGCGGAGTCCGACGCCTTCGCCCAACCTGACGGACAATGTGACGCAGATCATCACGATTGTGTCGAGTATTGTTGCTGTGTGCAAGGACAATCTGCCGCCTGCGCATGTGAAACAAGGGACGGAGCTGTTGCAGGAGCTTTCTGAGCAGGCGACGAAGCTGAGCGATGTGCAGTCGCTGCCCGAGGTGACGAAGGAGTCGCGGCAGATCATGGCGCGTTCGAGTTTTGCGGTTGCGAATGCTATGAAGGCGCTTTCGAAGCTGGGAACGTAATATACTTTTATATTTTTCTGACCATGCACTACATACATACATACATACATTTTTTCGTACTTGCTTTCATCGTTACGTCGCTTTTTATAGTTTTGTGTAATCTAGGGAGTCCAAGGGAGGGAGTATTACAGCGGTTAGTGTTCGAATCAAATCGAAAAAAATAAAACAATTCCTAACCACAACCAGCTCCCGCCGGCATTTCAGAGACCACTGTTCAATAAATCATGCTCCTCTTGAACACTGAGTAGAGGCTGCAGAGGGGGGAGTAAATAATTCTACTATCCTGGGAGGAGAAGAACAGAAAGGAGAGCTGCGAGGTGCCATCCCATTTTGGGAACGTGCATTCAATTTAGCACTGACCCTAGCCACCACCATGACCTCGGAAATTCCGATTTTCGCGACCAACGAAAAAGTGCTGTGCTATCATGGGCCGCTGATATACGAGGCGAAGATCATCCAGGTGCGAACGGAGAACGGGAAGCAACAGTATCTGGTGCACTACAAGGGGTGGAAGCAGACGTGGGACGAGTGGGTGCCCGAGGATCGCGCGCTCAAGTTCAACGAGGCAAATCTGGCCCAGCAGAAGGCGCTGCAGCAGAAGACGTCCGCGAACCAGGCGGCGAGTAAGGCGCAGGCTAAAGGTTTGCGCGCGCGTCCTGTGTCTTTGGATGTTTGCTTATTTAGTTTGGTTGGGTAGCTCCTGTGGCGGGCAGCAGTGCACGGAATGCACGCGATAAAGGAGGGCAGCGCGGGCAGAAGAGGGCGCATGATGTATGTCGCGTTTTGTTAGGTGGGCCGGCTGATGAATGGACGTACTAGGAGGAGAATGGCCCGCGGCAGCCGCAGATGAAACTCACTGTGCCCGAGTCGCTTAAATGCCAGCTCGTCGATGATTGGGAGGCGGTGACCAAGAACCAGTCGGTGCGCATCCATTCACACTCTGGTACTTATGGTTTTGACTGGACTGGTACTAGACGGTCCATATCCCGCGGGATCCGACTGTGCACAAGATACTGGAGGATTTTGAAAAGTATGTGCTTGAGAAGAAGCCTCCGAGGTTCGTCGTGTTTCCTCCATTCATTCACCCATTCTTCCTCCCATCACTTTTCTTCAACAGTTTGAAAGACCCAGACGTTCTCGTGCGGACAGTCGTCAACGGCATACAGATATACTTTGACCGCTCGCTGGGTTCGCAGTTGTTGTATCGGTTTGAGCGACCGCAGTATGCGGGGATCAGGGAAAAGTATTTCACGGGGCAGCATGTCCATGTTGAGGAGACCCCAGAGATGAGTGGGTTGTATGGCGCGGAGCATTTATTGAGAATGTTAGGTTCGTCCCGTTCTCCCCTTCCTTCTTGTACGCTAGCTGAATTGGTTCGTGTTCAGTGGCGTTACCGCAAATGGTGGCGCAAGCCAGCTTGGATGCAGAGTCTATTGGGCATTTGCGGGACTATGTGAATGAGCTGCTCCAGTGAGTACATAATAGGCTTTTTTTCCGTATGTGATCTCAGGTTGCAGATATATGGCGGACCCGGAGCGGAAGGATGCTCTTTTTGAGAAAGAGTATGAAATACACAGTATACAATACCAGAATCTTTCTCGCTCGTAATCCTCCCTTGGTTCTTGGCAGTGGCGCATTGTATAGTATCTCACTTTTGTATTTTTCGAAGGACCTCACAACAAAAGAGCCAGCGCCTCCAATGTCGTCTTTAAGCGCATCCTCAAGCTGAATGGTTGCACGTTCTGCGTCACGACCGAGATCCACAAGGAATGACGATCAGCACCTCAGTTTGCTCACGTTCGTTTTCGTGCGCTTCACGCTTCACTGCCTATCCCCCACACCGCCATTCACCCATTGACCAGGGGTAATCTAGGATAGTACACTGTACAGGTGTGTGCCTACTCGTACCCCATATGAAGCACTTTGTGTGACGTGCCAGTGTGAGAAACACATCAAGCACATATGAGGGATTGAATATGGCCCACGGGGAAACCTATAGCGCGATGGACTCAAGAACATGGATATCAACGGTTCTAGCACCTCTGACTAATGCTACTCAGCTAGAAGAAGAATGTCATCCACAAAAGTGAAATGTGCGCCACACTGTATCCCACACCACATTTTGGCTGATGCAGATGTCATCAGATCCAGCATCAAAGATTGTCTGGACACCGTGATAAACGAAACATATATCATTTCTAGATAAACAGGATGCTTCTGCTTCAAAGTCCGTTGCCGCTGTTCGAGAGTCGGTAACACACAATGCACTAAAGACATCATAAATAGTAGTGTTAGGGTGGGAGCCGCGCCGGCTTGTGCGGACAAACGTCAAAGTACGTAGTTCCGCTCTGTCGAGGATGGTTAATGGCTTCGGAGCTGAAAAGACTAGGTCTATCGACTTCGTTTTCCCTCGTGCGGGGCGGCGGTGGCGGCGGTGGATCGAGATAATGCCCTAGCGGCGGCATTTACCAACCACTTCCAAACGACGATGCGGTCTTCGTTCGCAGATTGGGTTCGAGTCCGATTTGTGCGCTTTCAGTCTTCTGGAACTTTGCTGGACCGCCGCGAGTGTCACTGAGCACGTCCTCATTGTGTGCACGATCGCCAAAGGGCTTCACGATTCGATGCCGGGATCCGAGGTGCTCACTTCTGCTGGATCTTATAAATTAAGAGGTCGGCAATTTGCGAATGTCTGCCTGCTGTCGCCACAATATCTTTCACCTTCCCCATGAACCGTCACGGAGAGTCGACCGTGAGTACTGTACTACATGTAACTCACATGTATGACTTACACCGGGCTTGGAGCATTACGCTCTGGTATGAGCCCTCGGCACCTTATACAGACCCCGAAGTCAGTGTTACACCTGCTGTAACCTTATACAGGCGTATTAGTAGGGGTACCCATTGCCGACGCGCAGACGAGACTCGAGAATACTGCCACAAGAGCGCTGTCATCGATGATTACGTGCCCTGGAGAAGAAAAATTCCATTTTGAGGCCTATTTTCTGTGCTTTTTTCGCGCGTAATGCACCCCGACCTCTACAACCGTCAACGACCGCTGCGTTACGCATTACGACGTCCTCAACTTTACACACAACGGACCCTAGGTTACGCATTACGGTATGAGTCATACATGTGAGTACAGTATAGCGCGTTTTGGGGTCTCGAGCGGCCACAACTCATTGCAGAGAGGATTCTCAGGAGGGCGAATGCGCATGGAGCGCTAGTTGGGACATGTCAGCAGGTCCGTAACTTTGCGGAAAGTTTCCCAAGCAAGGCCGAAAGCATGACGGATACCGTGGATACAGACTATTCAAAACTCTAAAAAATGAGCCCGATATTGATATCACCGTTGAAGGAAAGTAGTCTTATGCTATTCAATTGATATCCGAAACGCGCTCACCCTTCTGAATCCCAACTCAACTCAAACTCCCACCATGTCGCCGCCCTCTCGTAGTACCCAGCCATCGCAAGGTTGCTCCTGTGGCCAGTGCCCCGGGAGATGGCTCTCCCCTCGCATGTCCTACCAACTGCAACGTAAGTTTCCTTCCCAGCCCCCTAATCCGTGCAACTTATTCTCATCGCCATTCAATAGGCCAAGCAGATTTCGCCTTGGCCGGCATGTACGCGAACCCAAAGGAACGCACCTTCGACCTGAACGTTGACCCCGCCGTTGTCAACATGCTTATGTGCAGCGATTACCTCCCTCCCTCGGTTTTCAGGCAGACCCTCCACCCCAGCTTCTATGGGGGCTACACCGCCGTCTTCCGCTCGGCCTTGGATATTCTCCAGCGCGCGCCTGCGTCCCCGCTCACTGAGGACGCCGTCAAGGCCCGTGTGCTCGCCAACTACCCCCAGGTGGTCGAGCGCTTTTTCGCGCAGGGCGGTCGAGTTGTCTTGGATGCTATTACAGGAATGGCGCAGGATGCGGAATCGGATGGGGAATTTGACAAGAGTGATGAGACGTTTGTGGCTTTGCCGCAGTGCAACAATGACTATGATTTCGCTCTTGTTAGAATGAAGGCTGGGTTGGCGGCGAATAAGGGCTGGGGTCCGTACTAGTAGTATGTAGTACATGGCTCTTGGTTGATAGCGAGGTGAACTCGTTGCAATGTACGTTGACCTACTTGGTGCAAGGCCAGATATAGAATTAGACAGTAAGCAGTTGGCTAATGAAAGCTACAAGCCAAACGCCACAGTAGGTATTCCGTAAAGCGCATTCAGAACCTTCACTCCGCCCATCTCTCCAGCACCTGCCGCGACGTACAGAGGCACAAAATGGTCTTCACGAGGATTCGCCGACCGGAACCCTGCGTGCTTGGTGAGAGCAAACATTGCCTTCTTCCGATCCTCCGACTATGAACTTGCAATGAGTTCGCATCAACCTTCGTTGAATTTCAAGCTCACATCAGGAATGGTGACAGCATCGAGAACGGCCTTGTCAAATTCCTTTATGACAGGCTTCGCAGACTCTGGCGTAAACGCAGACAGATCACGTAGGTTATGTATTGTCAGGCCACCTGAGAGGACTAGGATTCCTTCCGTTCTACCATGGACTGTCAATACGCGTCAATGAATGTGTCGTCAACTGACCTTAGTGCGGCAACTGTCTTGCCAAGTCTCCAGTTGTCCTCGGGCTTCATGCTCGAATCAATGGCAACTTGGACGACCGGTATGTCCATGAATTCTTCCCCAAACATGAGCCTGAAAGGCACGAACACTCCGTGATCCAATCCAGGACCTTGGAATCCGCGTCCGTCTTGACCTCTGGGTTCCAATCTAGTCGTAGTACGCGCCAAATAGCCGGCCTACAAACGACATGAAAACTAGAGTCAAGACAGAGAACAGTTACATTAACTCACATCTTTGTACAACTGAACGACGCGTTGCGATATACCGGCATCTCCCTTCGACTTGAACTTGAGCTTATACATTTCCGGCTGGAACCCGAAATAGTCCATGAGGAGCGGATTCTCGTCTCCGTAATCTGTAACTGTCATCGCGAATAAGGCTGCATTCAACGCTCCCAATCATAGAACGAACAAACCCAATCTCTCGCCGAGCGTCTCCCAGTGAGCGCTAAAGACGACAATTCCGCGAGGCTTGTATTTGCGCAGCAAGGCCGGTCCAAAGTCCTTCAGAAACTTGGCTAGTGCCCCTTTTGGGCCCATACTGGCAGGGAGACGTCCGCCATCACTTTGGTTCTCGGGAATGCCAAGAATGGACTGCCGTGCGCAAAGAAGAATGAAGGTATGTGGTCCGGAGTAGAAGGAAGAGCTTCGAGTGCGTCACGCCATTGAGCTTGGTTCGAAGGAAGCGTCGCGTTCGATACCATGTTGTGTAGAGTTGTATGGGAAGATGAGCTTGAGATTATAAACCTCAAGGGCTTGCGGAAGAATTGGAAGTGGGGAAGCAGGATGATGGACGACAGGATGGACAGGATAAAGCAGGCTATATGAAGCTTCGTAGGCATTAGGTCATGCTATAGGTCATTTGAAGAGGTATGGCCTGACTATGACGTGAAAGGCATTACGAAGGCTGACTGCCGATATACCCACATCCCGCCGCTGTCATTTTGCCTTAGTGTGGATCTGGTGGGAGTGCGGGCATCTTCAAGTTTATGAGGTTGAATAATGACAATGACATGGAAGAGGAGAGTGATGAACAGTAACGAACCTGAGACTCATTAATGTCTGACCGACTCTGACGCGTGAAACGCGCTTCACTAAACTGATATAACTCAGCACAACTGTCTTCCTTCATCTCATAGAGTCTGAGTAACGAGACTACCGAGAAGGGTCCACGAATGCGGCGCGTTTTTTGATAACCTCTAAGTTGGCGCCAGCGGGGTACACTAATGAACAGCCCGTACATCAACAGGCCCGAATTTAAGACTCGGCAGTGAGCACTAGCAGGATTAGCGACGCGACGGAAGGAGTATCGAAGAAGAAACATACCAGGGTACTTTCCGCCGGGGCGCTCCTCCTGGATGTCGTAAGTTGCATCGAGTCTGCGACCCTCAATGATGATCCCCTCCTCTGACCGAATTGTCTCCAGAGCCTTGTCAGCGGCTTCCTGAGTTTCGAAGGAAACGAAAGCAAAAGGGCAAGGGTATCCGGCCATAATGGCTAAGAGTCTGGTAAGCTGAAAGGAAACACGAAAGTAGGGACAGAAGCCACGTACGATGTCTAACGCTGACCTTGCCGAATTGGCCAAACACCTTGACGATCTCGGGTGCTGAAATACCAAATCGTGCAGGAACGTTATGCAAGTAAAGTTTCGGACGTTTCTTGGTGTCGTCTATCTCCCGGAGTTTGGACTGGGTCCTCGTCTCGGGTTTGCGAGGCACGGCGAAGTGTTGGGCGGTCAGCATTGCTGGAGGGATCTCTAGTGTCCCCTTGTCCATGAGCTTCTGAGCGTTGGCTTGCTCCTGGAAGACGACAATGCAACTGCTGCCAGCGGGCATAGCGAGCCAGAGGCGCTCGACGGGACCAAAGTTGGCAACCAGGCCCTCTTTGAGGGCTTGGTGCGATATTCTGTTGTCAACCTTCTGACGGAGGCGAACGAAGACAGCGTTGGTCGGGCCAACCTCTGATGCTACACCGCGCGCGCATAGATGAATGGCGGAGAGTGTGGTGCGGGGCAGACCGCGGGCGAAGAGGGAGAACATTAGAGAATATTTGGAGCGACCCAAAATTTGGTGTTTCGTCATATTCGGTGGTTTCCGAATACTGGCCAAATGATGGCTAGGGTCCACCAAGGCAATGTCGACGTCCTCTCCACGCGTTGTCCCCTCCTCCTTCCACAATTTTTGGATTACAAGCATATATCATATAACCATGCTGGTCTGCCAATCACTGGCTAAGGCAGAACCTGGGGAGGTGCACAATAACGCGCAACATCTGGTGTGTTTCACGTCTCACCCAAATATGGAATCACCAAAATTTGGCTCAAGGATTTTCGGAAATATTCGGAATCGTGAAAATGGGCGCTCCAAATATTCTCTATTGAGGGTTCGGGCGGATCAGCATAACGGGTAACGCCGTGAAAGTTCACGTGTACATAAAATATACCCAACGATTCCGAACAAGAAACTTGAAACTCTCTCGATATTTTCAAGAGTACAAAGTGAAGGAAACATCAAATTACACGCGTTCGATTAACGCGCCACTGCCATTTCAACACCTCCACGAAGAGTCGCGCGACGAAGGCGTCCCTTTATACGCCGGCTGCCCAAGACACTCCGCCACAGTGAGCAGCCTATACCCTGCCGACTTTAACGAATAAATTGCCTTGGGAAGAACAGTGTGCCTGGAGAAGTATGAGACGTCGAAATAGGCACGAAAAGTAAACTACTCACGCAGTACCCTCGTATGTCTCATGGTTCAAAGCGAGAATACTATTAGGCCTCCGTTTAGCTACCGCCTCATATTCCTGCGTAGACTTCGTCCTCGATGCCCCGCGAACTCGTTTATTTCGTCCAGGAAGCAGACTTGGCGGTATTCTGGGCAGCTGAGTGCGATACCTGCCCATGCAGCATCGACGTGGACGCGAAGGTACGAATGGTCTTTGACTAAACTTCGCAAGTAGACGAGAAGACGCGGTTTTACTGTCAAAGTGAACATACCAACTTGCTTAGTCTCCGGGAGATTGTCGGTGTCGAGGAAATCGGGAGAGAGCCCAAGGAGCTTGGCGGACCTCAGCGGGCGATATGGAGACTGATTCCTCGGTCCGAAATACGACTGTCTAATCCGTAGTGATTGAGGCGCCAAAATACATAATGCACTATACTGAACGCGTTCTTCGTAAGCTCGAAAGCCTCGATCAATTGACCCCTTAATAAGAAAAGACGCGCCGACCCCTCACCCTAACGCGAAGGCGTACTTACAACGTAGAAGGCCATCTAATAAGTCGCGTCAAGAGCTAGGAGACCATGCCTCGACAGCCCGTACATCAACAGACCCCAATTTAAGACTCGGCAGTGAGCACTGTAGTAGGATTAGCGACGCGAAGGAAGGAGTATCGAAGAGGAAACATACCAAGGTACTTTCCGGCGGGGGGCTCCTCCTGGATGGAGTAATTCGCATAGAGTCTGGCACCCTCAATGATGATCCCCTCCTCTGACCGAATTGTCTCCAGAGCCTTGTCAGCGGCTTCCTGAGTTTCGAAGGAAAGGAAGGCAAAAGGGCGAGGGTATCCGCTCATAGTGGCTAACAGTCTGGTAAGCTGGAAGGAAACACGAAAGTAGGGGAGAGGAAAGCAACATACGCTGTCTAACGTTGACCTTGCCGAATTGGCCAAACACCTTGGCGAGCTCGGGTGCTGAGATACCAAATTGTACAGGAATGTTATGCAAGATGAGTTTCGGGACTTTCTGGGAGTCGTCTACCGCCTGGAGTTTAAACTGGGATGTCGTCCACACCCGAGGCCACAGCCGAGGCGCGTTCAAGTCTCGGGCGGTCAGGATTGCTGGAGGGATCTCTAGTGTCCCCTTGTCCATGAACTTCTGAGCGTCGGCTTGCTCCCGGAAGATGACAATGCAATTCCTGCCACGGGGCATGGGCAGCCAGAGGCGCTCGACGGCACCAAAGTTGGCAGCCAGGCCGTCTTTGAGGGCTTGGTGCGAGATTTTGTTGTCAACCTTCTGATCGAGGCGAACGAAGACAGTGTTGGTCGAGCCAACCTTTGATGCTACACCGCGCGCGCATAGATGAATGGCGGAGAGTGTGGTGCGGGGCAGACCGCGGGCGAAGAGGGAGGACATTGGGTTCTTTGTCTCTGCCGCGGGCAGGCGCATTAGTCATAACGCGGGTAACGCCGTGAAGCTTCACGCGTTCACGTGACGGTGTAGTCCATAAAATATACTTGATTGGGCATGGGCCGACAAGCGGCGAGGCACAAACCTTTCTTGTCGACATCGATTTATAGGTGTAATACATAACTACAACAGAATGTTTTGAAGGTGAGTACATGCTCGATGCCTCTCTCGCTAATGGAAACACAGGTTATGGCCATGATACTTATCTGGCCTTCGAATCAGTCCACGCGAGCTTCTGACACGCCAGAATGCGCTGCACTCGTTTGTTGACCCATCATAGTGAGAGGCAAAGAATCAATCGGGGACAGTCTGGCCGCTGGCGGACGGGAGCGAAGTGGGTTTTCATAAAACGAAATGCTTCATTCATTCACAGGAAATACAGCTCCTGAGAAACAGCGCGAACACTGATAAAAGCTTGTATAGACGAGAAGCGGGCGCCTGATAGTACACACTGAGTAAACCACGCAAAGACACGCACACTCAATGCAAACCACGCGCGGCCGGCGCCATAGCCCGTGCTGAGGTTGTCGTTGTCGTTGTCATCGAGCCTCGAGGTAGATGGGTGCGGGTCCGCTGATGGCTTCTTCTGCAAGCTCGCGGTCGTAGTGACGAACACGGCGGTGGCGGAGGGTCGTGATGATGCACCGGTATTGCTGAAAAAGCTGGTGAATGAATACGAAGGATGTTCGATCACTCATCCACCATCACTCTTGCTAGTCGAACTATCCGCGGATGAGCTGCTGCTCAAGCTGGGAGTAACCGGGATGATATGGGACCTGGGTCACAGTGACTTCGCCTCCGCCAGCGTCGGTGGTCATCGTAACCAGCGCTGAAGAGGACAAACTGGTGATTGTGTTGCTGTTGCTTGTAGTGCTACTCGTCGCCGAGGTCGAGGTCGAGCTAGCCGACGACTACGTAGAGGGATTGCTGGAGGACGAGCTGGAAGATGAAGTCGTACAAGTCATCGTTGTGGTCGAAGAACGCGATGTCAACGTTTACTCCGCGGTGGTCGATGTTGCTATAGTGCTCGTCGGCTCGGTCGTCGGACCTGAAAGTGGATTATGCTGCGTCGACAGTGCCAACGCCCAGATTGAGTGGGTGTTTAATGGTAGATGCCGGAGTTCCGAAGCTTCCATTGCATAGTCCAAGCTCGACAGCAATATTTTCCACCATCAGGATGGGCATCCCGATTGTTAATGGAAGCCGGCCCGCGAGGTCGTGAGCTGTATTTTGGAGGCGTATTCCACGCATCGTTCGCGTTCTGGCCTTAGATGCATAGACATAAACATATTAGTTCATGAAGTAAAAGCGCAAACATCACTGGAACATACCCGTTAATGGTATGCGACACCGCCCTCTGCCTACAGTATCATAGGAGTAATATATGCCAAAGTCTTGACCAGTTGCAGAAGCAAAGGTTTCCGTCATGCGCCAGTTATGTGCCTCACGTATAGTGTTTGTGTACGTGATGAGGGGTGGCGCCCATTCCGGACCCCGGTCTGCATACCCACTGCAAGATGTCGGTATGCGCAACAGTTGTCGGATCAGATGATTTTAAACGGAGGTTCTGCAGGTACTTGAGATCGCTGTCGTAGTAAAGAGGACCAACAGGAAGCACGCGCTTCGGTAATTCGCGCCGAATGACAGTAAGTACACGCTGAGTAAGAAGCCACGTGCGAAACGTGTAGTGAATTAAAATCACGGGTCGATCGAAAGCTCCCCCAGGAAACTTGCCTCGAATGACTGCGCACAATGACTAAACGACACGCACATCACGGGTCGGCCCATTCATCGCTGACCAAGAGCGATCGGGAAATCGCCTTGTAAAAAACAAACACTAAAGGTTTGTGAATCAACGACCTTGCCAACGACAACCCAACGAAGAAGAAACTTGAAACTCTCTCGATATTTTCAACAGTACAGAGTGAAGGAAACATCAAATTACACGCGTTCGATTAACGCGCCACTGCCATTTCAACACCTCCACGAAGAGTCGCGCGGCGAAGGCGTCCCTTTAATACACCGGCTGCCCAAGACACCCCGATATGAAATGTTGCAAAATCTGGAACGGTAAACTACTCACGCAGTACCCTCGTAAGTCTCATCATTCAAAGTGAGAATATTATCAGGCTTCCGTTGAGCTACCGCCTCAATTGCCTGCATAGACTTCGTCCTCGATGCCCCGGCGGAATCAGTGTCAGTTGACGAGCGTCTGTCCGCGATCGCCGGCGACTTTTAGAACGATCGCCGAATGGCAATATGATCTTCTTTATAGCATCTATTGCTCTGCCGGCAATTCAGGTTCAGACAACTGTGACAGATGGCGTGTCTCCAGGTATGAGACGCGACCTGGTGCATTTTATCGAAGGCAAGCTTTACACGAGCGGCTGTTTAGCGTACAGTTGTTGCCGTTGAAGTAGAAAGTCGCTTTTGCATCAGCGTCTTGGTGCTATCGTTCATGTAGATGTACGGCTCACCGTCCTGTGCACCGAGTCGACTAAGATGAGTAGAGCGAAAACAGAGCAAAGGGACGCACAAATCAGCGGTATTTGGTGTTTGACAAGATGTGACAACACTGGCAGTCGCTCTATCGAAGCGGGGACGGAGCACCCCGAAGAACGCCGCAGAAAAAAGTTCGATAGGGATAAACTGGCAACGGTGTTTGGCGCTCTGCAGGATGTGGTAGCGCTGGCTGTCGCCCTGTCCTCTAGCGGCGAAGAAGCTTGCCTGCAACAAGAAGCACGCGAGAGAGTGAAGCGCGATGGGAAAGAAGATAGTAGAGAAGAGAACGAGGAAGAGAAGTCCGTATTCATACTCTACGAGTCCTTTGTCATCTGCAAGTAAGCCCTCGAGGAAGCAGCATCGCCCCCGCAGAAAGCGGGTCCTTTAGACGCTAGTTCTTTTGACTAGTCTTTCTGGTGTAAGCTCTTGGCTTAAGCGCGCGCTGCAGAGGATCTGTTTATAGGAGCAGTTCCCTTAACACGATAACCAACATCTGAGGAGAAAGCGCATCCAGAAAAAATAGCTTCCTTTCCCAGTCCGAGGAAAAGAAGAAGAGGACGCGTCATACAGACTGTCGAGAAGGGGGGTTTAATCAAGTCTCAATCAGAAGTAGGCTTTTGAGACTGGTCTTTAAGCTCCGGCATTGATATCTGGCGGTTATGCATAGAGTGGCCATTATTTTGAAACCAAAGGACTTTGTGGAAGCCGCTGGTAGGGTAACTGCGTAGTTTGAGGTTAAGACTGGTACTGGCTATAAGGATGTCACAGTTTTTCCCTGTGTTGGCAATTTTAAGATCATTTGACAATGAGGAGAAGAGGAGTGTATGCTGGGCAGCGGGACATAGTTGACGAAACCTGCTGTACTTGTAGAATCCAGTGCTCAGTGTGGGACTCTACAGACATGATTCAGCATAACAATACACACCAAGCACTATTAGAGCTTCTTCACTTCCCTCTCCACCTTTCTCAAAGCTCTTCGCCTGATATCTTTGTGCAAGTTGTGGGTATAGCCGATGAACAACTTGGGTGTGCCTATGAGAGTCATGGCATAATCCATGAGAGCATGGCTCCAGTACGGCGTCGACGTCCCAGGTCTGCTGCTGCCCAACGCACCGCATGCCATACCGATCTTCCCAAGCACAGACCTGACGAAAGGACCGGGCAGAGGAATGAGCACAGAGGGCTTGCGGATTTTGGAGAGCTTGGAGACGACAAAGTAGGTATTGACGTGCTCGACGGTGATATTGTGGGACTTGACTTCGGCGGCCAAGGCTGCGGTAAATGTGGCGAGGAAGGCTTTGGTGCCGGAGTAGGTTGCGAGCATGGGAGAAGGGACATGGCCGGCGAAGGAGCCGATGTTAAGGATGAGACCGCGTTTCCGCTGGATCATGCCTGGGAGAATCGTGTATGTGACGCGTAGAGTCGCGCTGACGTTGATGGCGACGATGCCCTCTAGCTCGTCCTTGGCAGTCTCGGAAAAGTTGACGGGCATGTTGTGGGATTTGCCGACGTTGTTGACTACAATTCAAGTCAAGACTAGGCCTTAGAACCGGAAACAAAGGTGGCTTACCCAAAACACCAACATCCAGGCTTGAGATGACCGCAGAAAGGTTGGCATACGCGGAATCATCGTTGACTGAAAAGTCCATAGCCAGAGTTTGGGTCTTGACAGAGGAATATTTGGAAGCTGCATGAAGGGTAAGTTCAACTACTTGCACCGTGTTCAAATACGCACTTATTTCAGCAGCCGTAGAGTCCAGGACAGTCTGATTGCGCGCGAGAAGCAGGACGTTGTATCCAGCCTTGGCCAGCTGCAACGCAAACTCCTTTCCAATGCCGTCCGACGCGCCAGTGACGACCGCCCATGCGCCCTTTTTCGCGCCAAAGCGTTTTATCTGCAATGATAAATGAACGAGAATCTTTGACACCGTGTAGCCGCTCACATTTTGCCCAGAAAGGATAAAGGTCTGCAGGAAGAACACTGTCCCCTGTATGAACAGTCGGAGAACGTTGAGAGCACCCAGGCCAGCGAGAACAGTGACTGGCAGAGGTTGACTGCGCGCTACAATGGCATGAGTGACGGCCTGGAAGGTCTCATATCGCGCTCACCGAGCTCAGCGCCGTGCTGGGCGACTTTTTGAATGACATCCATGGTGGTAGTGAAGAGAGTTGGGGATCCAGGGATCCAAATAAGATATATGCGCGACGTCAGACCCAGGTCACCGGCTATTCAACTTTATACCATCATCCCCAATAACGCGCTTCATGCCGTTTTCCCGTATAACGACGACAGCGCTCTTTCAGTCTTGACATCGTGGGGAAGTGTTCTAACATCGTAAGGCCGAACGAATGTTCGTGGAGCGAGCGGGGCCGGGATGGAGATGGAGAACTGGGTCTGCTAGGACCGAGTACATATGCTCTCCTTAATCTCCTCATTGTGATGGATATGATATCGAGCAGTGCGTTATCGTCCGCTCATCCCGCTGTCTGTTCACTGACAAACAAACCAGATTTCGCAAGGCCGGCTACCAGGCCATAGATAGAATATGCGAATATTACTACTCGCTGCAGGACAAGCCAGTTCTCCCAAGCGTCGAACCTGGTTATCTGCAGAGTCTCGTACCATGTATGCGCGACTTTTCTTTGGATTCGGCTCACCATCCGTTTGGATAGCATCTGCCCCACAATCTGGAGAGGACTTTCAAATAATCGCCGACGACTACCAGAAACTCATAGTCCCAGGTATGTGGACCTGTCAACCTCCGACAAGATTGTATTCACTTCGTTGTTGTAGGCTTGACACATTGGACACACCCTTCCTTCTTCGCGTACTTTCCTACTTCCTGTACTTTCGAGGGCATCCTTGGTGATCTCTACTCTACCGCTGTTGTAAACCCTGGATTCAACGTGAGTATTATCCGCCTGACCACCCGCTGCCCATGTATTCATCTTCGTTCAGTGGGCTGCTAGCCCGGCATGCACCGAACTCGAAATGATCGTCATGGACTGGTCCGCCAAGCTCCTCGGACTCTCTCCCGATTTCCTCAACACCTCTGGTATCGGAGGAGGATGCATCCAAGTCACTGCATCAGACTCTGCGCTTATTGCATGCGTCGCGGCGCGTTCGTCGTACCAGAGGATGCATCCAGATACGAAGATGGAGGATCTCGTACTCTATGCCACCTCCCAGACACATTCCCTTGGTGTCAAGGCTGCTATGGTTCTCGGTCTATCGTGCCGTATCCTTCCAGTGAAGGAAGAAGACAACTTTTCATTACGTGGCCACACGTTGAGAACCGCGCTCGAAGAAGACGCGCAGCTTGGGAAGAAACCGTTCATTCTCAGTGGGTATCCACATATACAGCATCTACGCCAAACTCATCCGTGGTAGTTGTGACTGTGGGCACCACTTCTTCTGGAGCTATCGACAATCTTCCAGAGATTAAGCAAGTCGGTATGTTCACTTTGACAGTAAGCCCGCGTCTTCTCGTCTAATTGCGGAGTTTAGTCAAAGAACATCCGTACCTTCGTGTCCACGTCGATGCTGCCTGGGCAGGCGTCGCACTCAGCTGCCCAGAATACCGCCAAGACTGCTTTCTAGACGAAATAAACGAGTTCGCCGATTCTTTCTGTACTAATTTCCACAAGGTTTTGCCATTCTTCTCATAGTCTCGCCTGTGACTGACATTTCCTCCTAGTGGGGTCTAATCAACTTTGACGCCTCGACGCTCTGGGTGCGCGACCGCAAGTACCTCACCGAGGCCCTCGACATCACGCCACCCTTCCTGCGCACCAAGCAAGGCGACGCCGGCACCGTCATCGACTACCGCAACTGGCACCTCGCCCTCGGGCGGCGCTTCCGCTCGCTCAAGTTCTGGTTCGTCCTCCGCAGCTTCGGCGTCTCCGGCTTCCAGGCGCACATCCGCAAAGGCATCGCCCTCAACCGCATATTCGTCTCCCTCGTAGAAAAGTCCCCCGTCATCAAGCTCGTTACGCCCCCGAGCTTTACGCTCTCCGTGTTCCGCCTTTGCCCGCGGGAGGGAGGGCTGGCGGAGCTGAACAACTTGAATAGGATGTTCTTTGCGAGGATCTCGGCGCGGACGGATATTTACCTGACGCAGACGATGTTGAATGATGTGTATTGTGTGAGGTTTGCGGTGGGAGCGGCCTTGACAGAGGAGGCGCATATAAGGAAGGCGTATGAGGTTATTGAGAAGGAGGCGGAGCTGGTCATTGAGGCGTGGAAGGTGCCTGAGGTTGTTGACGGAGTGGTGTGATCCACCGTACATGTAGTGTCAATGCTAGATGTGAGTTGTGACGGAATGATGCCTACTTGGATGGACTTCTCACTATGGCTTTGCTCTAGAGTTGTACACGATTTTGATGTATGCCGGTAACTAATTGGTATCAAACCTGAACATAATTGAACAAATGACGAGGTTTTAGAAAGGGCAAAGGATAACCGCATCCGACTGTCATGCAGAAGAACACAGTTACCAGCACTCTGAGAGTGGCGGAACAACGGCGGGAGGAGGGCGGCGCGGCGGCTGCGCCACCCTACGGCGCCCCACTGTCCAAAACACGTGCTGTCATAGAAACCGAACAAACCGTTACCAACGGTTTCAAAACCACTGTAAACCAGATACCGTTCGGCGTTACTAGTAACTACACGTAACACCAGAGCCGGGAGGTTTACTGCGCCTGGTCCAGGCGCAGTAAACCCTAGGTTTTGATACACCTCGGGTTTACTGCGGTTATTAACGGTATTGATACGGTATTGAAACTGTCGGGGGTCGGGAGGTAGGTTTCGATACCGGATACCGGCACGTGATCGCTTCACGTGACGACGCGCTGGCGTTCAGAGAAGCTGAGAGTGGCGGGACAAGGCCCAAGGGCGGGATGAGGGCGGCGCACCGCTGCGCCACATCACGTGGTGACAATCACGTACCGGTATCGAAACCATTAGAAACGGTTTCAAAACTAAGGCCTCCCGGGGGGTCGGTATCAAATACCGTTACTAACACCCCCCGGAGGTTTACTGCACCACCCTACTGCGCCACCCATAACTTGCGAAAAAAAGAAGACACAAGTTAACATATCCGACTTGCCTGGTTCGAACAGGCGACATTCAGATGACAGATATCCTTTACAGTCTGACGCTCTTCCAACTGAGCTAAAGTCGGTTAAACAGATGCGGTGTTGTTTTCATATCAGTATAAATAGCTCCTCAGAATCAACTTGAAAGTCTTCTACACTTCGTTGGTGAACTTACTTTCCGAGGTGAACCCGATATCGGTTCATTAACGTTCATTGCCAGTGATTAGATCAATGATATAAGAGAAATTTGCCCCCATTGCAGTATTTGCCTCATACCAGGCCGATCCACATGAGTTCAGAGTGGGTGCGAGGTTCAGGCGCAAATCTTCACATTGAATTACTAGGATAGCAACAATGTATTAATGGTGGGTGTCATGAATGTCCGGGTGCATGGTGATATAAGTAGTAAAATATGCCCTTGCTTTGTTCTAGTTCCAAATCCGGTTCCCTCAGCGGCGCCTCGTTAAATCGCTAATCGGGGGAAGTCTTAGGCTCGCTCTGTCAAGCTGTTCAGGCTCCCGCTGATCTTGGGGGTGGTGGTACCACGAGAAGGATCGAATGGAGGGGAGCGTCGTGGCGGAATTGGAATACGAGCTGCCGGGAGGTCCTGGCGTGTGGCTGAGCGGCGGGAGCGCCGCCGCCATAGCTGCTGATGCGACGTTGGTCGAGGAGATGAACGTGACATTGGACGCCTCGGGCGGCTTTTGTCCAGACCGTCGAGTTTTCGAGGGCGACGACGACGGAGCCTCGCTCGTTTGTGGCTGGGCTTGAGACGTTTTTCCAGGTCGTTTCGACGACCAACCGCCAGAAGATTCAGCGTCGCGTCGCTTCTTCAGAGCTTTCTCGTATTTTTCACTAAAGTATAGGTTTCAGCTGCTCGTTAAATGTGTTTTAATGAACCTCTTACTGTTCCTCCGCGTGTCGAGTGTTTTCACCCGACAGCGGAGTGCGGAAGGAACATATCGGACAGTAATAAATCCTTTTCAATGCCACAAGGTCAGCGCGCTGTTACAGAGGCAAGAGTCGTATTCGTACCCGTCAGGCCGTCTGTTGTGTTCAAGAACATGCCCCCTCATATGCAATACCTCCTCGTTGCATATATGGCAAGTCTTAATCCTGGTTGCGTTTTCGGTGGAAACTGTATGTCCATCAATAACGCGCTGTAAGAGCTAAAGAAAAGAGACACTTACAATAGCACGAACATTTGGGTACGCAGAAACTCCGGAAGCCGAGCCCCACGAGCGGCCGGGAGTCGATGCGCTTCCTCCAGGCGAGCGGGGGCTTTGAACTACGTCGACGTTCATGTAGAAGGAAGAGACTGGTCTTTCGACGACGAAGAGCGAGACATGGCTAGGAAATGGATATTCGGAGGGCGCTTGTTTGGTCAGTTTTATAGACGAACTCATGCCACAGAGACAAAGGAAGGCGTCCTCCATTTGTCAATAGATTGTATGGTACATTGATGGTTATGTTGCGGTGCCTATCTCCGGTCAAATTAAGCAATGTGTGGGAACCCTTTGCACGATGGAAGTCCAAGGCGTCGCAGCAAGTGGCGAACAAAAGGCCGGCTTTGACCAGCGAGCAACCTGGAGCCTTTGGCTAATCGGAAACGGGGTACTGTTTTGAGACCAACGGTAGAGTGTAATTGCCGGTCCAAGGCTGAGACAAAGACTCCGTCGAAGATATTTAGAGCTCAGCGCGCAGATAGTTCGGTCGCAAAGAGCAGATTCAGGGTCACGTGGTGACAACTTAAATTTACCCCTGAGATCGTTCTCTGCCCCGGTTGATACAAGTTACAACTGCCTTCATTGCTCGAAATAACGATATCAAGTCAAGCCGTACTCGAAATCCACCTCGCCACATCGGCACCCCAATCCTCGCCTTCGCCGGTTCCCAGACAGAACGTTACGCTGATATGATTATGACCTTGGGCGATGAACTCCTCGTGCTTCACCCCACGAGCGACAAGTGCATCTGAGAATATCTTTGACCCATCCAGGAAAGACTGGGGATCCCTTTCTGACACTCCAAGAAGGATTCGTGGAAATGACGCCACACGGTTTGCGTCTGCGGCTTGAAGGAGGGACAAAGGCAATTTGGAGGTGGCCTCTCCTCCAAAGTATTCCTTCACGGTACCAGCCTGAACGGTGCGGAGATTGGTGGCGTCATATGTATACGCCGCAGAGAAAAGGATGACGCCTCCGATCTTGGGATGAAGAACGTCTGAGTAAAGCTCTGGCAACGCCAGCATGGTGAAGACATTAACGGCCCCGGCGGAATGTCCCATGACATAGAGGGAATCTATGTCTGGGTTCGTCACACCGTTGAAAAGAAGACTCTGAGGGTTCTCGACGACCCACAACAACGCATCTCGAATATCGGCAGCTTGTTCGGGATGCTTTACCTCTGGGGAGAGTCTGTAATCGGGAATGATGGTGATGAAGCCTTGTTCGGGAGAAGTGCATCCCCAGATTCCCATAGGCGAGCTCAGCGGGGGCGGGAAGCGTGCGTGAGCCAGAGGTGAAGCCACCTCCGTAACAAAAGACCAAGATCTTCGTTTGCCCCTCCAAGGAAGACTCTGGCGGGTAGTATATGTCCAACTGGCGGGTGTCAACACACAGGAAGCATAATTTGACCGGAATTTTATACCTTGTGCCGAGGTGTAGGCCCGTATGCAAAGGTTCTCTTGGGCGTCTTTAGGATAGCTTCTTTTTTTGCCTCAAGCAAAGGTAAGAAGCTCCCAACGGCTGGACGGCAGTTAGATCTGGTAACGACGATCGGAGATAGGCGCACTTGGAAAGAGGACTTTATGGATCTCCCGCTCTTGGATTTGGGCGACTCGCTGCATGGCGTTGAAGTTTAGGTAGTGACACTGATTATTAAGAACGGCCGTGCGTGCGTGAGAGCAACATCACGAATGTTATGGTGGTCGGCGAAAGGTTGGCTAAAGGTACAAATGCGGCTAAGTCGGGAAATTGATCCGATACGCTGCTGCTTTACCGGTCCGCCTCCTGCTCAGCACTTTTCCAACCCTAAACAAGCATAGCTTGCCCTCAAACTAGGATGGTTGCCACACGTGAAGCTACTCCAGCACAAAATATATAAGAATCAGAGTGATTTTTATAGGTCCCTTACACCCATCCATCCACGCCACCATTCCACTGCGCAAACAACTCGACAGGAAACGCCGCTGCCATCGCTTGATACCCAGCAACATTCGGATGCAGATAATCTCCCGAATTAAACTCCTTCCTCAGCTGAGCCACATCCGCCGGGTCCCTCGTCACAGCGTCAAAATCCACCACACCATCAAACCACCCGCTATCCCTAATCCATGCATTCACGCGCTGCCGTGTCACCTCCCTCAGCGGCGTCGAGTACGGTTGTATACTTGTCGTGCAACCGGGTTCGCAGAACGGCGTTATCGTCGCGCCGAAGAAGGGTATCCCCGCCGCGCGGGAGCGGATGCTGAGCTGCTTGAACGCGGCGATAAGCGCGTCGCCGATGGCCTGCTGTGCCGCATCGGTGGAGGCGGCGACGCCAATGTCGTTTACGCCTTCGAATATCATGGCGTATTTCACGCCGGACTGGGCGAGGACGTCCCGGTCGAAGCGGCCGAGGGCGTTGGGCCCTAGGATGTCAGCGAGGACGCGGTTCCCACCGGCGGCTTGGTTAGCGATGGCGATGATAGACGTATTCGAGGATGACTGGAGGAGAGCAAGGAGCTGGTCAGGCCACCGGTTATTCTTGTTATCGTCGCTGCCCCGCCCATCTGTGATGCTGTCCCCAATAATCGCGAACGTGCTATGCGCGGGCGGGACCCACGCTTCCAGCGCGCTGAGGAAGTACCTACAATTTCGGGTTAAAATGACGCGTAGAACACGAACTGGCGTACTCACCAATGCGCTACACTCGCCGTCGACCCCCCGGACACGTTCTGCGCACGCGTCAAGTCTCCAAACGTCATCCACATCGTCGTGCGGCTTCCGGGATGGCTCGTAATCGCGTTCCCCGCCTGGCCGTGCGCCAAATACATACTTACCGTCAGCTCGCTCTGCGCTTTCACGTCCAGGTCGACGGGGTCGGAGACAACTAGCGCTCCATTAGGGATTGTAAACGACGTCGAGCCGCTGAATGTCACGTTCTGTAGCGAGCCAGTGTCGATGGAGCTGCTCCCAGCGCTGCCGTTGAGCGGGCGCGCGATGGTCACGGCCGTGATGGGCAAATCCGTCGTGCCAAAGGCGTTTGAAAAACGCAAGCGGATGTGTGACGAGGGCGCGGTGACGTGGATGGTCTGCCGGAGGGTGGCGTTGGTGAATACACCGCTGGACGTGTTGAAGGGCGCTGGGGGCAGGTTCGCTGGTTCCGTTAGCTGCGGCATGGACGCCCAAGCCGCGATCCAATGTCCCTCGGTGTGGTTGGCGCGCGCAAGGAGGTGAGCGGCCGCGTGGTGGATGAACAGGGAGACGACGAGTATGAGGAGTGGGGGCGCCATCATGGAAGCTGTCTCGACGACGGGAGTCCGACTGTCATTTAAGTATGATGGATTTTTTTGGCCTCGCGAATTCCGGGAAAAGACCGAGCTGGTTCTATACCGGAAGATCAGGCGGAAGCGGTCATTTGCAAGGCGCATGATGGATCATGGGATCTTCGACTCTAATTCCATCGTCGGTCAAATTTCATCTTGAAGATATTTGGTGTTGCATTTGTCTTGGTTTTTGAGCCACACCGCGCCTTATTCAAAACAGGTGACCGTGTTACAATTGATTGTGAAAACACGTACCTCGTTTTCCAAGCTTTAGCTCTCAACTGCAGTTGTAAGAGAACCATTACGCAAGAATGTGAGTGCTGAGGTAGTCTGGTGGCCATTCTATTTCAGTGTTCCTAGCAGAAGTGTTCATGTGTTCGTGTTATAAAGAAGATGTCAAGCACCAATTGAAATGAGAAACGCGAAATAGTTGGTCAATAGTCCAAAAGCCGGGCCCATACCCTTTGAGATGTGCAATTCAGAGGCAGGATGGACTGCAGAACGTGAGTTGGTTATTATTCCAAGGTAGACTCCAAACAGATCTAGAACCTCTTTCTAATTAGTACATGAAATGTGATAGATCAAGTAGAAATACAGATGATACTTTTCTGCCCTTCAGGTCGAGAAAGCGATATCCCACTATAAGTATTCCATGGGAGGAAGCTCCTGTGTCACAGCATTTAAGACAACAGCGTCGCTAACATCGTCCTCGGCGTCTTCAACATCTCCAAAGGCTTCCAGTTGGTCCATCATATGCCCGACTGCTTGCTTGATACCGAAATCGGTCCCAAGGTTATACTCTTCGTCAAACTTCTGTAGGATTCCGACGAGAGCAGAGGGTGCTTTATGTGGATATAGGTCGTCATATGTGTATACGAAGCGCATCCAAGGAGAGGCTAAAAGAACGTGTAATTGTGAGTAACTGTTGTGTCAGGATCAATTGAAGACAGACTTGCTGGATAGAGCGCAGCTGCCCGGCGATCGTTGCGGTATGATACCCGTCCTCTTCCTCGATTCATGCCTACTCTAAGAGCACTTGAGTTGGAATCCTTTCATAGGTCAAGTTATGCACCAACATATAATTCGCTCGTTCCGCGGTATTCAAGTCCGGAAACTTTTCGGTCACGCCGGCAGCACTTCCAAAGCAGATATTGTATTCGGCGAGCAGAGAGTCCTGCTAATTCTTGAATATTGTCCTCGCAAGACGTAGATGTTCGGCTGACGTACGGGGTGACGACCACCACTGTACTGGTTTGGGTCTGGAGAGATGCAGATAAAGGCAGGCCCCCGTGCTAGTAGCGGGCGTTTTGCTACCCATTGAAGGGCGCGTGGGATGAGCCGCGACTGACGCGCGACCTCCGAGCCTCGAGAGAAGGGTGCTATTGACAGTGTCATCGGCCAAGTGCAACTTTAGTAACCGGCAATTTTTTCAAGTTTGGTCGCCGGATCACGTGCTCATTCTTTAATTTCTTCCACGCCCGCGATTTCGCGTAGTAGATAAAGCGTAGAACCCCAGATTTGGCTCTACCGTGGATATTTTTTAAAATGAGTAGCCCCACTGAACCGCCGCCCATCTCCCGAGCGAGACCGTCCTTCGGAGGTATATTGCCGTGTTAAGTCCGAGTTATAAGGTTACAGCTGACCGTCATTGTGCAACTTGGAAAGTAGCGATCCAAGGAAACATCTGCGACAATGGCCGCCCCCTCTATTCTGCAGAAAATCTATGCTCAGCGAGCCAAGGACGTAGAGCTGGCGTCTACCACGCCTGGCACGACTCCTTCAGAGCTCGACACCTACCTATCGATGGGTCTGGCTCCCCAACTCATCTCCTTCGTCGACAGACTGAAACAAAATCCTGGCTCATCCCCCTCTGTCTCTCTTATGGCCGAAATCAAGCGTGCCAGCCCATCCAAAGGCCCTATCGCTATGACCATCAATCCTGCAGTACAGGCGCTCACATATGCACAAGCTGGCGCATCCACCATCTCCGTCCTTACCGAGCCAACGTGGTTCAAGGGGTCTCTGCTGGACATGCGGCTCGCCAGGCAAGCCATCGACAACGTGCCCAATAGACCTGCCGTTTTGCGGAAGGAGTTTATATTCGACAAATACCAGATCGCCGAGGCGCGTCTGTGGGGCGCAGATACTGTCCTGCTGATCGTCGCGATGCTGACGCAGGAGCAGCTGACGTCGTTGTATCAATACTCGCTCTCACTGGGAATGGAGCCTCTGGTGGAAGTGAACAACGCGAAGGAGATGGAGGTCGCCCTTGGTCTTGGGGCCAAGGTGATCGGTGTTAACAACCGAAACTTGCACGATTTCCAGGTAGACATGGGCACCACGAGCCGCCTGGTGGAGATGGTAAAAGAGAGAGACGTGATCCTGTGCGCATTGAGCGGCATCTCGAACCCCAAAGACGTGCAGACGTATCAAAATGAAGGAGTAAGGGCAGTGTTGATTGGAGAAGCTTTGATGAAGGCAGAGAATACTTCGACTTTCATTCGGGAGCTTTTGGCCTGGTAATTTATCGATACTTGTGAGTATCGAATAGGTGTCTCTTTGGCCTGGGAAATCTCTGGTCGGCTGATTTGATGTTCTTGATAGGAAATTACGCCACAGCGAAGCATCATTACCTATCGGTCTATTCATTCGATAACCCGCCAATACAAATCCAAACTCGAGTCATTCAAAAACGTAAATTGGTTGAACGTAACTATCATTTGAAGATATCTGCACTCCTCATCCATTGCATCTGCCAGCTTTGAGTGTTCTACATGAAAAGACTCATTCCAACGGCAACGAGCACGAGACCCAGCGAGGGCTTCAACATTCCAGCTGCATTGGAATCTGAGCTCGACGCAGCGCTGGCAGTGCTCGAAGCAGCGGAACTGGTGGCGGTATTAGACGGGGCTCCCGGCTGAGACTCAGTGGAAGTGTCGTCTTGAAGTTCAACTGGTTCCAGAACGGATTCTGGGAAGAAGGAGACCGTCTCGCCCTCGGGGTCGAAGACGCCATTCCACGCCACGCTGTATCCGGACGGAAGGCTGAAAGGATGACCTTCTTTCGTCAGTGTCCATGCGTCGGTATCAGAGTGCTCACGCGGTAATGGTCTCAGTTGGAATACTGAATCCAGAAGGGTAGATTGCGGTCTGGGTGAGCCTTAGTTTTCCGGCAGCGTTGAGGAATATCGAGTGAAGTATACCTCGACGACATAGCCAGACGTGATCAGACCATACTCAGACTAAAGAAATTTGATCAGACGACGACGGGGAGGCGACAGTGAAGAAGCAATCTTACCAAAAAGTTGTTGTCGATGACTGGGTGTCCGGAAGGCAGCACGCGCGCCTCGATACTGTGGTATCCGATGGTTAGGAAAGGACAAACTTCGCTGGTGGACACTCACTCCTCGACGGGGGCGCTTGCGACGAGAGCAAACAAGGATGCGCCGAAAAGCAGGGTAACACAGCTCTTGAAGGAGTTCATCGTCGGTTCGTTTCGAGGGATACGAATGAACTCTTCATCCCCCCAAACCCCGCCTTTTGAACGTGAATCACCAGGCACATGGGAGGCCTCGATATAGAGATCCGCGGAGCATAAAGTCGCGCCACTTGAGGACTTTTTGGTCAGTCCCTTGCTGTCCCTTGCCATTCCATTGTGCTCAAACGATACAGCGTGCTTCTTATCAGATAAAAACGAGGCACGGGGTGTGATAAGATGAAATACCGGGCTCTAGATGTGATCTAATCAGATATGCCCTGTGTAGCCACTCACCGCCCAGCCAAATTCCATCGGCGCCGCCAGGCAATAGAGCAAGGAAACGCGGATTCGGGTCCCTCATCACATGGATCATGACATCGGGTGATTCATCCAAGAGAACCGAGTGTCCAGGTGGCGTTTACGTAGAAAAGAAGGAAGACAGAGGGTGGCTAGTGTCCTGTGTTTTTGATTTCAGCCACTTTCAAAGACATTCGCCATGTTCTCGCTTAGCGCTACCGCCATCGCTGCCGTCTTGTCCGTCGCTGGTATGGTGTCTGCTGACTCCCCGGCGATGTGCAGTGCCCATGGTTTCGACTTGACGTCTGACGATGGCAAGAGCCCCTGCTACTACATCGCGTCTCTGATGGTCGGGGGAGGATGTGAGGCGTTCATCGCTGATCGTTAGAGCTGTACACTTACGCGATGTTCAAAGATATGCCGGAGGACTCGCCGTATCCGAGCCTCAGTGGACAGACTGAGTACGACATCCCACGGCGGATGAAGCCGATGACCTGCGATGCAACCCAGTTTTCTACACCTTGGTGTCCGGATGCTCTGCATGTCAGTCGTATAGCAGCAATACTTGGCCCACGTAAGTGCTTCCCTCGCCGTGATTATCGCATGCTCATGACACCACGTTAGATGGGATTCCTGGACCACGAACTGTGGCAACATTACGGGAGTCAAGTGAGCGCCTTTCTTTTGAAAGATCTGACTACGTGCTGACCAGGTTATGCACAGGTATATCGCCGAGACTATGCCCTACGACACTGCCCTCCCCAACTGGGTGTTCACCGACCCAGTCGTCACCGGCGGTACATTCAATTACACCGCTGCAAAGCTCGTCGGGGCTTCCGGTAAGTGTGCGATGTCTCAACAATCTGTGATGCTCATAGAAATAGATGAGATCCCGGAGACGACTTTTAACGTCAAGAGCGAGTCCAGCAGTAGCTCGGCCGCCTCGTCGACTGCCGCCACCTGCTCCAACAAGGCTGGTGCCATCGCCGGCGCTGCCGTAGGAAGCGCCGTCGGGGGTGCCCTTATCGGTGCTCTTATCATGTTCCTCTTGGGCAAGAAGTCCAAGAAGACCTCTGCTGACCGCGGATCGATTCATTCCCATGAATCCGAGGATAGTGTGGCCAGAGAGAAGAAAATTGCGAACCGCGCTTGATGTTTATGATGTAATAAATACGACCTTCATGAATCCAATTACGCAGCTTTCAAGTATCAGCCTGTGTAGAATTTTGATATGCATATTCGATGGCTTTACCGTGACCTAATAGTCACCAATTGATGTCGGAAGGATACGTAGTATTATGATTGATGTAGAATATGGAGACATACAGCGATTATACACTTTGAGGGGGATTATAAAGACCGGTCCAATATATATAGATATAATGTAGTCGGCAAATTATGCTGTGGACCTATGCAAGGTCTTTCTTCTCATACATTTCCTCGTCGAAGAAAGTTGTCAACATGTTCGAGCGTTCCTGAGTCTCGCGGCGCTCTGCGTTTCAATGTCAGTCAAAGACCCAAACAATGAAGCTTGCCACAAACCTGGAAGGTCTGAGTCGGCTTCCCTTGTGTACATTTCCTCATCGAAGAACGTGGTGAGGGCATTTGCCCGGCGCGCAACATCTGTCAATGAGCGTTAAGATCAAGTGTACAGAAAGAGGTATGGCTTAGACCAACCCGATTCGGAATCTTTCTTGGTGTACATCTCCTCATCGAAGAACGTTGTAAGCATGTTTGAGCGGCGCTCAACATCTGAAGCTGTCAGTGCGTTCAGCGAGAGTTTTTCACGAATAGTAGACAAGCACACATACCTGCTGAGTCTTCATCGGCATACATCTCCTCATCGAAGAACTCGGTGCGCGTATTTGCCCGGCGCGCAACATCTGTAAATGGGCGTTAAGATCAAGTGCACAGAAAGAGATATGGCTTAGACCAACCCGATTCGGAATCTTTCTTGGTGTACATCTCCTCATCGAAGAACGTTGTAAGCATGTTTGAGCGGCGCTCAACATCTGAAGCTGTCAGTGCGTTCAGCGAGAGTTTTTCACGAATAGTAGACAAGCACACATACCTGCTGAGTCTTCATCGGCATACATCTCCTCATCGAAGAACTCGGTGCGCGTATTTGCCCGGCGCGCAACATCTGTAAATGGGCGTTAAGATCAAGTGCACAGAAAGAGATATGGCTTAGACCAACCCGATTCGGAATCTTTCTTGGTGTACATCTCCTCATCGAAGAACGTTGTAAGCATGTTTGTGCGGCGCTCAACATCTGAAGCTGTCAGTGCGTTCAGCGAGAGTTTTTCGCGAATAGTAGACAAGCACACATACCTGCTGAGTCTTCATCGGCATACATCTCCTCATCGAAGAACTCGGTGCGCGTATTTGCCCGGCGCGCAACGTCTGTAAATGAGTGTTTAGATCAAGTGCACAGAAAGAGGTATGGCTTAGACCAACCCGATTCGGAATCTTTCTTGGTGTACATCTCCTCATCGAAGAAAGTGGTAAGCACGTTGGAACTTGAGCGACGTCCGAGAGCAGAGTCTGACAAGAATCAGAACCGGAGCGTTAACTCAAAGCAAAGCACAAACTAACCTGTGTCTTTCTTGGTGTACATCTCTTCGTCAAAGAAAGTTGTCAGCATGTTGGAACGTTCTGTGCGTTCATTTTAGTCCTCTGAATAGAATGGTCAGAAGAGGAAGTGACTAGCCTTCAGGGACGTTGTCCTTCTTCGTGTACATTTCCTCATCGAAGAAAGTTGTGAGCATGTTTGATCGACTTTTCGTTGCGCCTAGGTACGCATCAGACGAACAAGTCGATAAGAGAGTAGTAGAAGATATTCACCCAACGGAGCGGCGAAAGTAGTAGATGCCGACAGGATAACAAGGGAGAGAGCAACGACGGAAGACTTCATCTCGAGAATGAGGAACTAGGTTGTAGGCTGAGTATGCGAGGTGTGAGAATAGGCGGAAAAAAACTTGGATGGAGGAACACTGCTGATACTCACACCTTTTATACATTGGGCCTCCCAGATTTAGTTCCGGTACCGAGTCTACTTGCCACGGGCGAGATGAGCGGCATGAACCGGTGTGGGCACGTAAACATAGCCCAAGCGGCGTCTGCATTCGAATACGCATAGCAATGGACGCGCGAGATGACGAACACAGTGCGGATCAGGGCGGCAGAGTTTCCATCTTGCTCCTGGGGACCGTGTAAGAGGCGGTCCGTTGTATAATGGCATGGGGAAGGACGTGCGCCTCTCCCGCAGTTTGGGATTGAGCTAAACGTGATGAGTATGGAGGTTATACCGGGAGGCGCTTATGTGTCCAGGAACGCCGTGAATCACTTAACATGACCTGGAAAATCCTGTGCTGCGGTAAATAGATGATTACGACCGTGTACTTTGAATCCGATTTGAACATAGAAATTTCAAGTGCAACGGCGACCGAAGGCGATTACAGCAAGACCTCGCCCTGAACCCGAGGCTCGAGGGTACGAACAGAAAAAGAGGGTACGCACCAAGTAGTAGCACCACCTGCGACGATAGCCGGATTTTTCGGCGGACCTGGCGATTTCAGGTTTAACCGTTAAACGGTTAAACGTTTTGATCTCCAGCGTGCATACTGTGTGACTCCGTTGCAAGAAACGAAGTGGTCAGCAAGTCAACAAAACAACATTGTCGATTGCTTGATTCCCAGTCGCTGACATGCAAGCTCAATCACGCTGCCAAAGTCGACAGCTTGAATCAAGGCTCAACCGAGTGCTCATGCTCGTTCGGTCGAGACGTGCGCCGCCATGTACGCTCAAACCGTGACCAAAGTTGCAACATGGACTAGTAAAGCCCCATCGGTTACTCTGACGCGTAAGAGTACATTCAATGATACGGGGAACAGCCTTCGATGTTCTCTCGTAATCCCGAGTCCCAACTCGGAATGTTCGATGTCGGGAGTTTCTGACGATATTTTGAGAAAGGAGGGCGGTCATATCTTGAAATGGGAAATTTTACGACATGGTGCGGCTGCGCGAAGACTCGTCAACAGGTGTTGAGAGAACTTGGAAGCATCATGCAAACTGCACTTTAATGAATACTGTTCGGAGCAGTTAGAGATCATATGATTATCAAGGTGAAGCGGAAAGCGGTACCCGATGGAGCGCTGAGAGATGTGGGGCGGGATCCTCTGACTCCGCGTTGGGCGACTGGAGTTGCGGAAGAAACGCAATCTACTGAATGCGCGAGTTCGCCGCGGGATACACTACCGCTCACAAATTATGGCCGTATCTCCAAGAGGATATTCTCAAGGGCGTCTGACGGTTAAACCCAGCGTAAAGGTGCATGTGTGATAGGTATGTAGTGGACACTGGACAAGTTCTATACACCGTGACCTAACCCTAAGGCCTAGAACGAATGGCACGTGATGTTGATCGGGGTATTTCTTCGCGGAGTCCTGTTTTGTCGGAGAATTTCACCTTGGTGGGAGACCAGGTTTTCTGTTCGGCGCTATCATTCTTTTCCGTGTTTAATTTACACAGACGGAGACACGCCGCCGTTAATTCTGGTCCTGGTACGCAAATAGTCAGGTCAACTGTGGCGCCGTTCTTCCCTGACCAGTCGCTTCAGTCACAAATGGTCACAGAATCAGCAGACACTGGATGGGCGGATACGACAATTCCGTTAAACGCTGTGGCAGGCAAATTCGAGCCCGTTTCCATAGATACAAGGCCTAAGAGGACGCGTGAATGCACTGGGGACCAGTGTGAACTAACTCCACTCTCTACTCACTTACAATCATGCGACTCAGCCATCCATGGCAAATCCGGCTATTGCCATCCGCGACGCATGGTGAGTCGACGCCGTATGTTCTTGGGACGACATATCTTCTTGGAACCAATATCATTTTACTGGCGGTGTTCGCTGCAACGTTCTCCCCGCTTCGTTGAGACGCACTTCAAGATACGACCAACTCAGGAGTCTGTGCATTAGTAGAATGTCATCGCTTCTGTCTTTACGCTTACACCCTTCGAAGTTCTTCTCGCCCATACGCACTCGGTATCTCTCATTCTAGCTTCTTCGAGCCCTCGACGACACCGTGGATTCGACCGACGTCGAGCAGAAGTTCGGCAACGCCCTATCTTCCAGATCCCATGATTATTGGATTCTCATATGTCCTCTTCTGAGGCAGGCTAAATTCATGGTAAGCAATCACTTTACGCGTGGAACGAAGCAATTCTTGAGGTTTTTTTCTATCATCCAGTACCTGGAAATATTGGTCGTGAGCTAATTTCTCGCGAGCTCGAAACGCAAATCGCTCCTCAGGTGATCCCTCGGTTTAATTCAGCGTGAGTACAGAGCCCGCAGACATCACTTTTTCGCTGACCTTACAGAATGCTGTTATAGGCGCATCTAATTAGAGACACGACTACATTCATAGGAGACGCCAGGGCAGCCAAAGAATGCATTTGGGCACATAAGCTTGTATCGACGTTTGTGCCAATGACGCATAGACCCGCGGCTCGTCGCCTGGACTTGCTGATGCATGAAAGTGCTGCGCTCTCCTGGAAAGCGGTGTCGTTACTATCGCCACTGATCAATCAGTAATCAAGTCTGAATATTCTGTCAGTTGATTACGGGCTTCATGCACATCCCAAAGCCAACCATCGCTAGCACTCAACCAGACCTCCCCATACAAACGTCGAAGTTTAAGAGACAATGTATATTGTGTCAATGCTGTCTCTCGACTCTCGCTGCCGAGTACCGACTCCTCGCATCAACCCCTGCAATAGATCGACTTATCTCACGCTGCGCTTCGCTTTCCCCCATTGTGGATGGAAAGACCCAAGAGCTCTCAAAAGATACTGCACAGGCCTCACGCTCCACCACTCGGACCGCCCAGATGGTAACGGATTCTCTTGGAGCGCTACATTCGCACGGCCCACGGACGAAACCTCGAAACCGGTGACGGCTATTCATATCCTGATCTAAAAACGTGCTAAAAGCCTCCGTTGCATTTTTGGCAATCGGTCCGCAGCTGGGCCTACATATTCTTAGCTGCAATGCGATGACCGAGCTTTTCATCTCTGTTCTCTTCCGCATCCTCTCGTTTTTTGTTCTTTTCTTCAATGGGCGCGTCGCTCCCCATCCCCGGTGGTAATCCACGACGCTATATCGCTGTTGTGCTTGTGCTCGTAGTGAGTGCCTCTATGGAGTGTCTCTGTTACTCGCTCAGCCGGACGTAGATATGCATCCACTACATCGTATCAGTCACCTGGAAGGATTACGGTATTCTTTCATCCCAAGGCGATTCTACTTTGGGAGACGATAAACTGGCAGACTTAGTGAACAGACCTACATCAGGCGCTCTCATGGCTCCACCGCAGTCGCTATCTGTTCCTAGCACCGCGTTACCACCGATGAACGACTCCGAGCGCGCAAATGCCACGTTCGTGATGTTGTGCAGAAATAAAGACGTCAACGGTGTTGTCGCCAGTATGCAGTCCGTCGAGGATCGCTTCAATCACCGGTTCAACTACCCATGGGTATTGCTTAACGACGAGCCCTTCACAGAGGAGTTCAAACAGTACGTTTTATCCGTCTAGTGCGCACTGTCATGAGAAAGTTCTGATGTCCATTTATAGACGTGTGAGCGTGTTGACGAGTGCACCGCTGGAGTTCGGATTGGTGCCGTCTGAGCATTGGCTCCAGCCGGACTGGATTGACGAGGATAGAGCCAAATCTGGTCGGTCGAAGATGGTTGCACAGCGAATCATTTATGGAGGTGCGCCTCGATACCGACTCCTCTTTTCTCTGATTGTTGATCGATTGCCAATAGGCAGCGTATCGTAAGCGGTATTCATAGCGAGCAGCTTGGTGGCAACTGAGGGACATTTGTGAATGATTAGGTACCGCAACATGTGTCGATTTAATTCTGGGGTACGTTTTTTAATCACGGACGCGCTACAATCCATTGACTGTCTTCGTGGGTGTGCAGTTTTTCTTTCAACACGAACTGCTCCAACCATATCGGTATTACTGGAGGTAAGAGTGCTAGTTCCTGTGATTTTGATTAACATTGACGTCTTTGGGTTTAAAGAGTGGAGTACGTCCTCAGAGAGAGTCGCAAAATTATGTGGAAGGCTGACGAGGAGATAGACCTGATGTCAAGTTCTTCTGCGACTTGCAATACGATCCTTTCCGGTTCATGCAAGACAATGACAAGATTTACGGTGCGTCCTGGACCTGACTGTCGATTCTTACTACTTACTAGACCTCTGGAAGGTTTCACTATATCGTTACTAGAATGGGAAGCGACAATACCATCTCTGTGGAGTGCTGTTAAAGGTGATTATATGCACCTCAACGTCCCGCCACTATTTCTCAACCAGAGGCAGAGTTTGTTGCACTGTACCCGCAACATGTAGATCCTCAAAACGCGATGGACTTCGTGTCTAACGATGGCGGTGCGACCTACAATAGATGTCACTGTAAGTTCTCACTGGTCTTCTGAGGCGGATCCTTTTAACCTCGTACTATGAATAGTCTGGAGCAACTTCGAGATTGCCGATCTGGACTTTTGGCGTTCAGAACCATATCAGGCGTTCTTCGACTACCTCGAGAACAAGGGAGGGTTCTATTACGAGGTGCGCTTAATCGATGCTCAAGGATATTCGAGTGTTAAGACACGAATGTACAGCGATGGGGAGACGCACCCGTACATTCCATTGCTGCAGCGCTATTTGCCCGACGCGACCAGATTCATTTCTTTCGCGATATTGGATATCGACATGAACACTTTCAACACTGTCCACAAGGGGATCAATGGGTCGCTGGACGATGCTCATGTGATCCGAACGATTCCTTCGGTACGCAAATCCTTTGTATGAACTGCTGCGTGCCAGTGACTTACTGATCTTGTGTAGACACGCATCCTGATTCTTGCGTCAACAAATTTGAATCTCTTTTCTCATAGCATAATGTATATGGACTTGATAGCTAGCTATCCTCTTGCTGTATCTGGGATATCATTGTTTGTATCATTATTAACACATTTTAGAAGTTGTATTCCCTCCTGGGAGGTTCTACGACGGGATTGTTGAACGTATACAGCCCTCGTAGCATCTCGAGTACTACCTCGGCGAAATCCCGAAGCTGCGCGCGTCGACGAGCACTACTGAACGGGTTCTTCGTAAGCTTTAAAGTCTTAATTCATTGGCCCCTTTATAAGAAAACACGCGCACCCTCGCCCTAACGCGAAGCGGTACATATCGCATCAACGTAGAGCGCCATCTAATAAGTCACGTCAAGAGCTAGGAGACCATGCCTAGACGGCGCGTACATCAACAGGCCCCAATTTAAGACTCGGCAGTGAGCACTGTAGCAGGATTAGCGACGCGAAGGAAGGAGTATCGAAGACATACCAGGGTACTTTGGGGTGGGGCGCTCCTCCCGGATGTAGTAAGTTGCATCGAGTCTGGTACCCTCAATGATGATCCCCTCCTCTGACCGAATTGTCTCCAGAGCCTTGTCGGCAGCTTCCTGAGTTTCGAAGGAAACGAAGGCAAGAGAGCGAGGGTATCCGCGCAAAGTGGCTAAGAGTCTGGTAAGCTGGAAGGAAACACGAAAGTAGGGAGAGAAGCCACGTACGATGTCTAACGCTGACCTTGCCGAATTGGCCAAACACCTTGGCGATCTCGGGTGCTGAAATACCAAATCGTGCAGGAACGTTACGCAAGATAAGTTTCGGGGCTTTCTGGGAGTCGTCTACCGGGAGTTTGGACTGGGTCCTCATGTCGGGTTTGCGAGGCCCGGCGAAGTTTTGGGCGGTCAGCATTGCTGGAGGGATCTCTAGTGTCCCCTTGTCCATGAGCTTCTGAGCGTCGGCTTGCTCCTGGAAGGCGACAATGCAATTGCTGCCAGTGGGAAGCTGCAGCCAGAGGTGCTCGACGGGACCAAAGTTGGCAGCCAGGCCCTCTTTGAGGGCCTGGTGCGAGATTTTGTTGTCAATCTTCTGAACGACGTGAACGTAGACAGCGTTGGTCGGGCCGACCTCTGATGCTACACCGCGCGCGCATAGATGAATGGCGGAGAGTGTGGTGCGGGGCAGACCGCGGGCGAAGAGGGAGAACATTGGGATGCAGAGGCAGGGCGGGCCGGCGGATTAGCATAACGGGTAACGCCGTGAAAGTTCACATGTAGTCCATAAAATATACCAACGAACAAGAAGCTTGAAACTCTCTCAATATTTTCAAGAGTACAGAGTGAAGGAAACATCAAATTACACGCGTTCAATTAACGCGCCACTGCCATTTCAACACCTCCGCGAAGAGTCGCGCGGCGAAGGCGTCCCATTATACGCCGGCTGCCCAAGACACCTCGATACGAAATGTTGCAAAATCTTGAACGGTAAACTACTCACGCAGTACCCTCGTACGTCTCATGATTCAAAGCGAGAATATTATTAGGCCTCCGTCGAGCTACCGCTTCGTATTCCTGCATAGACTTCGTCTTCGATGCCCCGGCGGAATCACCAATCGAAGTCCCAGTTGACGAGCGTCTGTCCGCGATCTCCGGCGACTTTTAGAACGAGAGGGTTGTATTCGCCGAAGGCTAATAACGTATAAAGCTAACAGGCAGCATGGGAGGACGCTTCAACGTACGAGGTCTAGTCATCGCCACTTGGGCGCCGGTGATCTTCTTTATAGCATCTGTTGCTTTCGTGAATGATGGTACAGCCGTCTAAAGGATGAACGCATACCTTCGGTCCTGGTGGACTCTGCCTGCAAGTCAGATTCAGACAACTGTGATAGATGGGCGTGTCTCCAGGTATGAGACGCGACCTGGTGCTTGTTATCGAAGGCAAGCTTTACGCGAGTGGGGGCGGCTGAGTTGTATATGCAGTCAACTAAGGTATGGGCGCCCATTATCGGCTTGCTTTAGCGTACAGTTGTTGCCGTTGAAGAAGACGTCGCTTTCGCATCATCGTCTCTGAGTGTCTTCATGATATCGTTCATGTAGATGTACGACCCGTCGTCTTGTGCACCGACTGAGACGAGTTGAGCGAAAAGAGAGATAGAAGCGGTGTTTGGTGCTCTGCAGGATGTGATAACACTGGCAGTCGCTCTATCCTCTAAAGGAAGAGGGAGAACGGAGCACCCTTCGCCTGAATTATGAAGAATGCAACAGAAAAAGTTCGATAGGGATAAACATGCCGGACGAGGAGATAACGAGCCTGGCCCACCGTCCTGTACATGAATGCGTGAGATGAGCACAGATGAAGCGGAGAAACCGAACGTACAAATTGCGATGGCAGTGGTGTTTGCTTTTGCAGGATGCGATAACACGACGAGAAGAGATCGAGTACGAAGACGAAGAGAAGTCCGTATTTATACTCTACGAGGAAGATACCTCCTTTGTCACTGTTTGCAAGTAGCGAAAGCAGCGATCGGCCCGCCAGTTTTTCTTGACTAAGCTCAAGCACGCGCTGCAGAGGATCTGTTCGAAGCTTATAGTAGCAGTTCCCTTACCACGATAGCGAACACCTGAGAAGAGACCGCGTCCAGGAAAAAATAGGTTCCTTTCCCAGTCCGAGGAAAAGAAGAAGAGGACGCGTCATAGAGACTCAAGACTCAACGGCTTTTTGAGACTGGTCTTTAAGCTCCGGCATTGATATCCGGCGGTTATACCAAAGGACTTTGGAAGCCGCTGGTAGGGTAGCTTCGTGGCGGCGACGGGCGCGTCGGAACGCACGTAGTATTGATAGTAGCTGAGGTCTAAGACTGGTACTGGCTATAAGGATGTCAAAGTTTTCCCTGTGTTGGCCATTTTCAAATCATTCCAAAGTGAGGAGAAGAGGAGTGTATGTTGAGCAAGCAAGGCAAAGTTGACAAAAGCTGCTATACTTGTAGAATCCAGTACTAGAGGACGTACCCAAAGGCTGGTTGGTCCTGGGTGAAGCTAAAATTCGCGTAGGGCTGGGGTGCGTTGAGGGCGAGTGCTTACAGAGGAGGGAGAGAAGCATCAATGGCTTACTTACGTCCTCTTTAAACTCTGGGTATCGCCTGAGAAGTTCATAATACACGTCGCTGGAGAGATCCTCGAAGCGAGATGTTGGTAGCGTCGCAAGATTTTGCCTAGCCTGATTGCGCAGCGGGTGGAGTTCTTCGCGGGGTAGAAAGGGCACTGAGGACGTAAAGTCAGCCAAAAGTGACCAAGGCACAGGAGATAAACTAAACCTGCCTTCGTTTTCATCTTGTCGCCGTAGTAGCTCGTCGTAGACATCGGTGGACAGTTCATGGAATTGCTGAATCGTGATGCGGGTCAGCTCTGCCTGGCGGGGGCCGGGAGTTGGACGGCGCTGATTAGCACTCGTCAGCGCGCAGTTTTAAGTAAACCAAGCTCGCACCTTGCGCTAAATATGCGGCTAGATACTTGCTCAGCTCCTCAGAATGGGTCTTGAATATCATCCAATAGTCGATTGTAGGCACTGCCGTTACATTGTCGATACAACCTCTGTGCGAGAGTTGAATATGCCTGAGGACTCAGTCTGCGTCGCCGTCGACTGAAACCGCTTCATGATGGTGGTGGTAGGAAGGCGAACGACGAGCGCCTAGCGTCCTGCATTATGTATTTTGGCGCCCGGTTACTCCGTGTGCACCGT